>WAAE01018487.1:0-65331 GCA_013400495.1 Nicator chloris | reverse complement strand
CCCTGTGTGTAGCTATCCCCTGTCTGTTGGTATCGTCAAAAACGTGTTAAAGGGTGGGAAGAATGTCAGGAGTAAGAGATGGAAGATGGTGGGAGGAATAGAATAGGAGAGTGGGAAGATTTTTGTCTGTTTTTAATCCATATTTCCGTGTCTCTGAGCCAGATCAGTTTATGCAAAAGGACAGTAAGTACTGACAGAATAGTAGGAGCAAGTTTTCCAATATGTAGTACCTCAGTCCAAATGTCACCCAGTGCACCTTGAACGTCTAGCCCATAATGCCATATGGAACAAGAATCCATCAAATTCAGAGTTGTGTGTGAAGAAGGCACGATGCATAGAAACTGAAGTTAGAACCTGCTGCAGAATTATGGACACCTGTATAAGCCTGCTTTATTTCTCTTCAAGCTGCATGTAACTGCAGTTCTCTTTTACTTTATTGCTCATAAAGCATTCTTTAAAAGAACAAGCAATACATATGTGTTTAACTCCAGTGGAAATGTTCAAACATCCAAAATGGCAGAGCTAGACTTGTCTGGGTTTTGTCCAGGTGCCTGGATGCTCTTTTGTCCATCCTTTGTGGTTCATATTAGACAATATTAAGTCTTATCAGAGTAGGCTTTGCTATACTTTGCATAATCACTGCATGGCTGTTTTTAAGTTTGTATCCCTGAAACAGAAGAACTCCAAGTACATCTCATTTGTACAAAACCTCTAAAAGCTAATTGGGATTTAAATCTGGGACAGCAGCAATTAAAATAACTGCATGAGGTTTTTTCAGTGTTGGTTTGTATTTTTTTTGTATTACCTTTTGTCTCTCGTGTTTACAGGCTGTATATTTGCAAGTGAAATCCCTCTTTAATATAGTCTTTGCTTTTCAAAGAACCTATTGGATTTCCCTTATGTAAGGGTTTAATAGTAACAGTAAGAGTGATGATTAGGATTACAAAAATGCCTTTTCTACCCTCAAAGCATCTCTTCCCAATGGCAGATGAGGAAATAATCATTGCACCTAATGGCAGAGAACAGGTAAATCTTCAAACCTTGTGGGTCTATTGTATTCTTTCATATCATCCCCTACTAATATTTAATCCTTTCAAAAATCCTTTGACTGGTTCTTTCTTCTCCTCTGAGCTTCATTTTCCTAAATCTTCCCATGCCTTTTGATACAGTTAAGAAGATTAGACAGACTTAGGAGGAAAATTTCTTTCTTTCTTTCTTCCTTTCTCTTTTTTCTAAACACACGAAGACTTCAGGGTGTCTCTTAAGAACAAACTATTTTGTGAAATTACAGTGATTGTGTCAGCAGTCTGCACAGCCATGTGGCACTTAACCCCTAACGTAGTGTCCATTTATCTGAAGGAGTCATTCCCTTGAGCTCGTTGGGGTTGGGACCAGGCCCTTTCCATCCACCACTCTCCACATGTCATCATTTCTTAATTAAATAAAAGAGAACTGGTCCAAGCACTAGTGCCATGAAATGCTGACTTTCTACCAAAGATACATAAAAAGAACATCTGTTCAGTTCTCTGTCACATCTGAGACGAACACCACCAACAGTGGTGTTTGTAGCACATCAAAAAATGTGCTGCCTTTTTCACAGAGGGCAACCACGAGGCTCTGGGGCTGGCCTAAGCTTGTGACACACAGGAGATCTTCTCCCAAGAGAGGTGATGGCTACCTTTTCATCATACATAGAAAGCTGTCTGGGCAACAGCTACAAGAAAGGAGCTTAAAAAGCTTAATTCCCTTGATTTTGCCTCTGGGCTACAACAGCTTGGGCAGTGCATGCAGCCTTCCTCGATGGCTGCAGTTGGCACAGAGCTGTGCTGGGAGGAGCTGCAGCAGGCTCTCTCTAGCAGCCTTTGGATTACAGCTTCTGAAAACGGCTGTTCCCCGTGTGCTGCATGTTTGCCTGAGTTTTCCCATGCCCTGTATATTTCTGCGACATAAGAAATCAAGGCAATAATAACTTCAGAAAAAAAATGCTGTCCTACAGGACAGAATGGTGGGAGAAAAACTGGTAGGAGGCAAAAGCCATGCCATTTAAAGATTTAAGTTTGCAGTCCAGCTGGAATTTCTGTCTGACCTTGGCCAAACCCATTTACTTTCCTTTTTGGCTTCAGAGGAGAATAGAAAGTCCCAAAGGTAATCTGCAGATGAAATCTGTTAAGGACTATGAGACATTCTTATGCAAATAAGAATGTTTAGCTAGACAATATGGTTCCAGTAAATATCAATGGAAAAGTTCCCTTAGGTTTTTATTATGGTTTACCCATAATAAGACTCCAAAGTGTGGAGGAGGTAGATGTTTGCCTGTTCACAAAATTTTTGTTCTTGTGGTTTCAAATATCCCACAGAAAATCTGAGTTTAAGTTTGTAGGATAGTAATGCTCAGCAAATTTTCTTGTATTAGCATATTAATCATGTATATCAAGCACATCAAGCATATCAATAATGTAACTTCAAGCCTGTTGCTTGAAATTTCTAAGAGGTGCTGGGGTCTAGCTCCCCGAGATTAGGTGATTTAAACCCATCCAAAAAGGTTGGATTTTCAGTATGTTTAGCACCCACAGGTCCTACTAAACTAAATTTCATTAACTATTCAAAAGACACAGTGGGAATATCAGCACCAGCAGGAGAGCTAGGAGGTTCCTGCCAGCCAATGCAGCATTCACACTGTCCAGCTTCATCATAGAGAAGCCTGTTAGCAGGAAAAGTTCAGCACACAGTGAAGATCTTCAGCGTAAATAATGGAGAGAAAATGGGATTTTGGGTTGACTAAAGTCAGTAGCTACACTGATCACAATTCAGCCAGGCTTTCTTTTAACCCTTTAGGATTGGTTCCCATGTGCAGTAAGCATTTACCTGCCCTTAGCAGAAAATAGCCTGTACAGAGGATGAAAATACTCTTTAAATTGCTAGAATGGCATGAAATAACCTTAGAATAGAATCAGGACCTTTAATGAAGATGTGAGAGAGTAAACCAAAGATAGTGTTGTTCCCTGTGGAAAGTTATTGGTTAAAGTATTCATATGCCTTCTACAGGAGGGTATTCCTGCAGTTTTCAGAAACAAAGATGTAGTAGCAGTAAACTTAAAAAAGAAGGGATACTAAGCAATAATGTACAGTAGTAACAGGAAAAGAAATTTGCAACATGCCACGGGATGATTGTAATCAGACTGTTTAAGAAAATTAAGTTGAAGTATTTTTATTTTTGCAGTGTGTAAAGAGTGAGAAATTAATTTAGGATGACCTGAACATATTTTGCAAAAGCCAGTGCTGTTGGAATGGAATACAGATGATTCAAGAATTCAAGCTACTCACATTTGTAATATCCAAGCTGATGAGCAGTAGTCTACAGTGTGCACACTATTGGAATATCATTAATGAAGGTACAATATTTTGCAATTAAATTTATAGAATGTTCAGACATTGTGCTTTTGTTTTAATAATGCTAATCATAGATCTTTTGAACAAATGTGATTAGTTAGACTATATGTTACATATTTAAATCACCACAATTCCTCTGTTTCACAGTAACTAAGAGCTCTGGGCAATAATAAAGTGTGAGTAATGATGCTTTCCATATCAACCCTGTAAGCAAGAGGTAGAAATGCTCACTGTTTATGAGAAAACTGTGATTGGGGAAGCAAAAAAGGAGTAATTGTTCTGCATTAAGTAAACAAAGGAAACTATCATATATTAATGCACTCTCCATTTTATTACCTCTTAGTCAGAAATTCTAATCAGATGTGACAGGAGCTGAATGAATTGGCAGCACCCAAAGGTGCTGCTTATTAATCTATCATAACAAATAATGATGGTGTGTCAAAGTAAATTATGTCACTTCATATGTTGTATGTCTTTGTTCTAGAATACCAGCAGTGAAAAAGGGTTGTTCATGTTCCATTTTCAAAGTCAGAAATGCTAAGCTATCCATGTGTTATCTGCTTTTATATTTCCCTCCCTTTTCACTATAATTTGGATTAATCACAGGTCAACACTGTAGGCAGATGAAAATAGGCACTCAGAAATACTGGGAAATTCTCTTTCTATACCCCTTTGCTTCTACACAGAGATAGTTAAATTCTAATCTATATAACATTAGTGCTTGGAATCCACACCAGAGTTTGCTTTTCAAGGGGAGATTGCATTTATGTGATTAGATGATCCTTTAAATATGTATTATGTGTACACATATGTTCCTGAGGTAAGAAACTGTCCTTATAGCTAAGGGAATACCATCTATAAGGATAGAAAGAAAGCATTGCTTTGTTTTCATCCCTGGGGACCAAAACATCAAATCTTAAGTGATTTGTCCAGTGCTTGAAAGTATTGTGGTGTCCCCAACAGGAACGTAAGCTGGATCTCATTCACTCCAAGCCTCAACTGTTTCAGCCTATTTTTCCTCTCCTGTAATATTTCTAATCTGTACCTCCAGCCTCGTGTGCCAGTGGTACCTTAACTTTTAATAAAAGTCCTTTTGAAGTCAAATATCCAAATTCAGGGTTGATAGAAGGAAAAGCAATTTTACTGGGTTTGACTGTATTGAACTGATACTGGTTCTGTGATTAAAAGTTACACAACTGAATGACCACTTCAGTGTCTATTTTTGACACTTCTCAAGTGTAAACTTTGAATCACTGCATTTTTATTAAATGGGAATGAAATTTCATCCTGAATAGATGAGCTCTTTCTGACAAAGATGAAATACAGGGAAAAATATGCACGTGTGTAATGTGAATATTATTGCCTTGAATTTCCAAAAAAAAATCCAATTTGCTGCCAGATACAAAAATTAGTTTGTAATATGGTCCTTATAGCAAGTCAGAGAAAACATTCTATTAGCTGGATTGCCATTCTCAGAGAGCCTCACATTTCTGCAATGAACACAATTCAAAAAGTAGCTGGGAAAGACGTATCTGAATATCCACTTTTTTCATTATGTAAACTCATTGATGTCATTATATGGTGTCCAATGTTCATTGTAGCAACAGCTAAGGATTTGGAAATAACAAGAATACCCAACAATATGTACAAGCATGCACAATCTACTAATTTGCAAAAGCAAGTTCCAGGGGATTGCCTGCAGAATGTTCATGTTGGCATCAAAACCTTTCAACAGACCCTGAATTCAGAGCCAGGGCCTCTCTGTTTTCCTAAACTGAGCTGCTGCTTTCTGCTCTACCAGCAATGGGAAGCAGTGGTATCCCTGGGCAGATGATGCTTTGTCAGACTTCTCTTCAGGTTAATCTCTTGTAACTTCAGTTGAAAGTAAGAAAAAAGGATTTTTCCACTCAAACCAAAGTGAGTCTCTACTGCCAGGTTATATCACAGAATCACAGAATATGCTGAGTTGGAAATGACCCACAAGAATCATTGAGACCAGCTCCTGGCCCTGCAGGGGACCATCCCCAAGAATCACACCCTGTGCCTGAGAGCGTTGTCCAAATGATTCCTGAGCTGTGTCAGGCTGGTGTTGTAACCACTGCCTTGGGGAGCCTGTGCCAGTGCCCAGCCACCCTCTGGGAGAAAAATCTTTTCATGATATCCAGCCTAAACCTCCCCTGGCACAGCTTCAGGCCATTCCCTTGGGTCCTGCCACTGTCACCCCAGAGAAGTGTCTGACCCCCCTTCCCCTCAGGGAAGCTGTAACTGCAGTGAGGTCTCCCCTCNCTGCTGGCTCGTGTCCAACTTGTCATCGAGCAGGACCCCCAGGTCCCTTTCTGTGGCACTGCTCTCCAGCCTCTCATTGCCCAGTCTGTCTGTACATCCAGGGCTGCCCCATCCCAGGTGCAGAACCTGGCACTTGCCCTTGCTGAATTTCATACAGCTGGTGATTGTCCACCTCCCTCATTTGCTGAGGTCTCTGTGCAGGGGCTCCCTGGGTATCAGTGTGCCACTATACAAAGGCATTATCAGAAAAACCAATCCAGTGAATGACCAGGAAGTATTTGTTCCCAGAACACCTAGGTACTTCTGAAAATTCTATGCTTAATATACAAATGGGTACATATATATATTTTATTTAAAAAATTGTTGATACACACTCGTAACAAAATCCTAAAACTAGCATAAATGAGCTCATTTTATAGTTACTTTACATTTGTACCTGATTTATATATTCCTTTATTAGAATTTCTGTGTTGTCAGTAAAAGAGAATGAGTGCTTCAAAATAAAATGGAACACACATTTAGTTACCGTAGCTTTGTTTTGCAGAATGATTTGAATATTTTTTAAATCCACAATAGCACAGGAAAAACTGTTAACTCCTTTATTGACTCACCTAAAAGGACAATAGCTCCAAGTAAACCTGCGTATCCAGAGCTACCCAGCTTGAAAGTTTCCATTAATTTCTTTACATTTTAGGATTAAGAACATGAACACAACCTGTCTGAGATAAATTAATCTGGTGTGATGAAAGAGAGTATTCTTTAATTGCAATTTAATTAATTGCATTTATGCTTTTAGACATGGAAATTATTGATGCTTAAGATGAAATCTGAGAATTAATAAGACCTGAAGTATTTTGCTGTATTTATTATTTCTGACAATCCATCACTTTTTAAATTATGACAACTCAAATTTGCTGCCATGAATCTTCATCTATCTAACTAGATCATAAATCTTTCAGAGTATATAAACGTGAGCTGTAGATCTTGGTCACCCTGAAAATACATTTTATTTTTGTGGATCCTTTATATCCATAGAAAGTCACAAAATCCATATTTTATATGATCTTACAAAGATTTTGCATCCACAAAATAGAGAGTGCTTTTCATTGTGGTTTTTATCCTGCTAAGTGTGACAATAGCAGCTCATGCTACAGGCCAGTTTCCCTGCGATAGATTGGCTGTACATCTGTTATTAATGTGGGGTGGGTTTAAACTGGATGTCTTAATAATTTAAGGTGTAAGATTGAATTAAACCTTAAATTAAATTCTTCTTTTACCAGAAAATTATCAGCATCTAAATGTGACTATAAATGAGCTTCAAACAAATTGACACCATTAATATCTCTTTTTATATTAGAACAAACATGCATGGATGTTTTGGTGTTGTTTCAATCTTCAGCTCTTGTACCATCAGTTCCATTTTTAGGTCAAAAAACTGCAGTTTTTCCAAGAAAACTTGATCAGAGTCCTCAAATTTTTCAGGAAAGATTGGGATAAACAAAACAGGGGGAAAAGCTTTTAACCAAACTACCCATGGCTACTGGCATTTGTGCCTCTTAACGACAAGTTTTGAATCAGCTCCTTGTTTAGTTTTTATATGCTCACATATATACACACACAGAGGTTTGCAGCTTTAATAAAAGTAAGATTGTTAGTACAGCAGGTGTTCAGAGCTGGAACAAAAAATAAAAAAGAGAAAGCAAGAAAAAAAAAAGAGAAATCTTTGAGAAGGAAGTGAATGCAGTGTCAGCAACTGATGTGAGAGCTGTTCTGTTTTACTGTCATGAGACAGCATGACTCTATTAGAAATTAGATGACTGATTTTATATTTCAATTTTAATTGAGTTTTCAATATACTAATTCTGTGGACATGTGTCTGAGTTTAATAACCTTCAAATACATGTTCAGATTGAATGACCAAGTCAATTATTCCTCAGAAATGCTTATTAGGATCATGTTGGAGGCATACAAATAGCAAAGGAAACATACTCATGAATATGCCACTTGTTTCCAAATTAATTTCTCTCAACCTTGGCAGCATGTTTTTTGTTAAATAATTATTCCTATATTTGAGGCATTCTTGTAGTACTACAGTAAATGAAAGTTGCAGCATTCCATGCATTTGCTGAATGAATGATCTTACAATTGCAATGCCATTTGGGTCAGTGCTGTATTCTCAAATGTGGTGAGTGTGGCTTATTTGGACAGCGAATAGTGGAACCTTCCTGCAGTTGTGGTGTTCAGTGGCTCAGTATGTTGTGCTTTCTCCCAGGCAGCATTTACCAGCACTAGTTAGGTAGTTCTGGTGTATAGGAGAGACCACCTGTGGTTGTTGGACCGCCACTGCCAAAAGACCAAGCTTTTGTTCTGGAACAACTTGCAAATGCAAATAGCATTTACATATATAAATATCTATATTTAAAGTATTGAGCAGACGTGGTTCCTTTTGCACTGAACCTTGAAATACACTACTGCTTAAATAGTTTACTTTGTTATCTTTCACCTCTTTAATGGGAAACAAAGTAAGACATTTTGTGGAAAGAAAAGAAAGCAAAAGCAAGTTTCCCTTTTTAGTGCATGTGTCTTTGTCAGCCACATAAAAGTAAACTGCTACATTCAGAAGCACAAGTTCTTGCAATGGGTAATTTAGCAAATGCTGTCATTGAGAAGGAAATATTTTGATCATAATGTGCTCCTTTAACACACCTAATCTGCATGTCAGGAGAACACTTGGCCTTCACCCCTTCCCTCTACCCTATAAATCTTCTAGCCTTTATATCTCATCCCTCACTGAATAATGCCATCAACTAGAAAACCAAAGGATGACACCAAAGAGAAACAAAGAAGCATTATTGAATAAGATAAATGTAGTGCCACTTCTGCTAATTCTAATTTACTTAGAATTTAGTGAGGATTATTCTGTCACATCATCCATCACACACAGATGTTAGGGCGGGAGTGAAGTAAGCAATTAAAAACATGTTCTCCATTTCAGGTGCTTTGTGATTTCTTATTCAGTTAGGTTCCATTGACTGTTTCTCTCTCTCTGCCAAGTATAAAATAATTTGTCAAATTTTGAGGTTAAAATTAGCGTCCCTGAAAGGGCTTGCACTGGCACCACTGAGGATGGAGTATAAATATATTTAACTTCCAGGACAAGTGCTGCATTACAATGACTGTTGAAGTTTCCCCAGGCTGCCCCATTATCCTGTGTTTCCACCTCGTCCCGGGGTGTAAACTCTTACAGATAAAGTCTAATATTTTGACATCTGGGTTGGTGGACTCTCACATAGCACAGTCCACCTGTAGCACTCCTGCCTGAGGATGCTAACAAGTGCTGTACAGGACCTCTGACAGGATTGAAATATTTTATATGCAGTAGGGACACTCAGAGTTATGCAAGCTAAGATAATAAGTGTAATCAAATTTCATACTCCAAGGAATACACTGATTGCCTCAGGGATCAGGAAACATTTAACTCCATATCTACAGCTTTTTTGCTGCTTCATGCAAACAGAGCAGCTGTCACGGGGCAGAAAGTCCTCTAAGGCATCAATAATTGTCCACTTTTTCTGGCAGGGTACCAAATTGTATAGAACAGAGTTCAACAAACTAAAACCTATGAAAGAGAATCTTTGATACTATTCAAAAAATGACTATTCAGGGTGGGAGATTTTCCACACTGGAGCGGCTTAAATTTCAGAATGGTTTACTTCAGATTCTAGTTTGTCTTTGATTTGTATCATGTCATAATCCTAAACACTTCAATTCCAATCTTCTACTTAATATTTCTGCATGGAAATGTGTGTGTAATATTGTTGGCATCAATCAGATATTCTCTGTGCCAAGTCCTGGGCCATGCAAACCCTTCAGCACACCACCTAAATTGGGGAGCTAAAGTGCTTCACACCAGCTTAACATCTTCTCCTTAATTATTGAATTCCTTTGTTTCTCAATTTGTGAGACAGAAGAATTCTGTGGGTACTTTAAGGAGGTTGTATATATAAATATATATTTGTAAGGCCACCTACACATTTTTCTGTTGCTGTGAAGGTGCTGAGGAATGCTGCTTACCTTGCCCCACGAAGACTCTTTCAGCCTCCTTGGTGTAGAGGGTGCAATGTGTGTGACTGATGCCTTTGGCACACACTTGGGATGGAAATTAGGGTTTAGTTTAGGTGTAGCTAACTTCTGACATTTCTTTCAACCATAAACAAGAACAAATTTGTACACTAACAGCAAGCTCCTTGGTAAAGAGAACTAGGGGAAATTTAATGCTTTGAAATGATATTGTTGAATCAACCTGCTTGTTTGTGAACACGGCAGCCCCATCTGGGGAAGTAGTGACATTGTGTGCTGGTGCTGAGGGCCCCGGAGGTGTGAGGGCCCTGGAGGTGTCAGTGCCCCTGACTGTCCTCACCTGGGCAGGGGCTGCTCCCGACCAGAACTGGCTCCACCTGTCTGTAATTAAGGCTCTACCAGCCTCTCTCTGACTCTCTGGGCCTTTCCTCTGAATTTCGGAGTTGTGTTCAGAGCTCTCCTGGCTTTGAGGGTGCCTGTGCCCCCGGCAGCCCCTGCTGGTTTGTGGGAGGCTCTTTTCCCCAGCTGCCTGCGAGTCCCTCTGGCTGCTCCCCTGCTCCTGGGCCCCTCGTGCCGTGAACTGCAGTGGGAAGGACCCTCAAACAAGCAGGTATCTCCCTGTTTTCTCTACCTATTTTTGAAGCTGGTCTTTTTCTGTATTAGTTTCTGCCTTCATTGCCTCATCAAAGCATGGCCTGGGGTCTCTCCAAATGATGAGGGGCAGTAATTTCCCTGGGGGAGGGGGGGGTTTCAGGTCTGCTTCTGCCTGGTTGGGTTTTGGGGCTTTGCTGGTCTGTTTTAAGTTGATGTCCTGAAGCATGAAATTTTCTGAAAGGCTTTGTGGTTCCTTCCTAATTTGCTTTTTTCTCTTAAAAAAAGCCTGGCCTAGATTCATTTGTTTGTCTCTAAAAGCATGTGGGTTTAGGTGGTATGCTCTAGAGCTGAGATGAAGTGTCAGCTGGGATTTTTGGTCTACAAGATAACTTGTAGATGTTGTACCAGCATAAAGGTAGTTATTGATTACATCTTGTGCATTTTTTTATTTAGAACAACTGTGTGTTGCAATTTTTACTTCATTTAAATATTGGTCTTTGCTTTGTTAGTTTTAAAAGGTGATGTGCATATCAGTAAAAGCATTTGTAGAGGTGCAGGTAAAGATGGGCAGGTGGCAAGCTCAGCCTGGAAGATGATATTCAGGGCTCAGGGAAACTGGGGCAGCCTGTGGACAGATGAGGGAGGAGAGGGCTGATGCTAAGAGGGGTGACATTGCTGCCTGGTGGCTGTTGGCAGAAGGGAGGATGGAAGTGGAAGTGTTGTAACTGTGTGCTTGGTGTGACTGTCACAGCAGCTTCAGTCAGGAAAGGTGTCTTGGTAATGGAAATAAATTGTGTGCTGGGGATTTGCAGAGGAAAACACAGTGGGAGAAGACAGGGAGTAAGATGTTAACTGCACTGGACTTGGAACTGCAACTGAGATATTGAGCTGAAGTGAAAAAGGCAGAAGTAAAATTAGCTGACTTAAAAAAGGAAATGTGGAGTACTGAAAGGGGAAAACAAGGAGACTGCCTGTCTATAGAATACGGTAACTTAATGGAAATGCAGCTTTCCTGGCTGTGGCCCTGCAGCTGCCCATCTGAATATCTAAAGAGCAATACATCAGGACAAAAAAGGCAGCTCTTCGCTGTTCTCTGCTAGGAGAGCTGTATCCTGCAGGCCTGAAAGGACTCTGCAAAAGATAAATAAGACTGGACCAATTTTAAGTATTAATATTAATAATGCTGTCTTGGACTTCAAGGGTAGCTTTGTCACTGATGTTATTATCACAGTACAAAATGGTAGCATGCAGAAAGGCTGCTTCCAGTGCTTTTTGCCAGAACTCCCTGTGCCTTTCACGAGTCGCTTGATAGGTCTGGGATGTTAGCTGCCACAATTACATTTGTTGTTTAGACTATTCAGGTGCGACTGGGGAAACAGAAGAGTTTGCTGGCACAGCTTCCTTCGTGATGGTTGCACCTTGTGCTGGCCAGACTGCCTTAGATGTGCTGTTAAAATCAGCATCTTCTACTTTGTACTTCACAGCTTCTGTGCTGAGAATCAGATCACCTGGGTGGCTGCTGCTGGTTTAATAGCATAATTGAGTAGTCTAAGCAGCATCTTAGCAGCTGCTCCAAGAGGCTTTAACCTCCGTGTATACACATTTCCTGGGATTCTGTTTTACAAAGAGAGGGATTATTGCCATATTCATTGTAATCACTCTTAAGTACTGTAGGCCTGATTCCTGACTGCCTTGTACCTTCTGCAGTCATCTCCAACTGCCTAAAAGGACGATAATGTGTGATGACACTAGAATGGCTATGATATTGTTACATTTACAGAGAGATCGATTGTACCTTGCACATAGCAATGAAGAACCGGGGCACGTGCAGAATGAGTAGAAAGTCTGTGTATTAAGGTATTTCTGAGGTGTAATTGAATGCATGATAGAGAAAGGCTGTAGAAAGAGAAAAGAAGACAGTGGGGACTTTATGTTGTAATTCTAAATGAGGTTTCTATTCAAATCTGTCTTTGTATGCTGTAGTGCTTGGACTTGCTGGGAATTGTATTGATCTTCAAGGCAACCCTTACTCTAGACAGTGCTCTGTGCTGGGGTGTTTATTTTTGGCTGGGTTGTTTTCTAGATCTTCATTTCTCTGCAGTCTGCCATGCCAGGAGTGGGCCAGGTGTTTGGAACTGCTTGTAGGCAGTAAAGATTTTAAATAAACACAAAGGCAAATCTGGTACTGATATGTGCCACCAAAATGCATTGTCAGTTCACTTAAAAATACCCAAACAAAACCAGAAGGAAACAGTGAACAGATTTCTGCTTGCTGTGCTAAAGCTTGGATTAGGCTTGCAGAACCCCAAAGTTCGAGGGAGTAATGGCTGGACTGTTTTAGAGGTAAAGTTTGACTGCCAGGATGTCTTAGCCCTGGGAGCCAGCTCGCTCCAGACAGAGCAGAGCACAAAGAGCGCAGACACACGGAGGTTCAGGCTGGCACCTGAACCTGAGCTGACAGGAGAGCCCTTGGCTTGTGATGAAGACAAATCTCCATTTGTTTATGTATATCAGGCTCAGCCTGGCTGTTCTAGTTGTGTTTCCACTCAAGCTGTAAATAGTTAGATAATTTTACAAGTGCCAGGGAAAAAAAGTTGTTTCATCTCTTAGGGGCAGCTTATATGTCATTGTCTGTGATTCTGATAGCACAAAATGTCTCAGTCATGAAATGTCAAATCTTAAGTACGACAAATAATTCTAAATTATATTAACATTTATTAAGGGAAAGGTGGAGAATGTATTTCAGAGCTTTAGTAGGAGTTCTACTAAATTTCCATATGAAGAAATCATTCCAATATTATTGTTGTTTGGAAGTGCCATATTTTGAAGGTTATGTTGTTGTCGAGGCAAAAGGTTCTGCATTGCATTTTCAACCAAGCCTGACTGATTAAGGGTGTTGGAAAGAATGAATTTTCCTTCCAGAATCTTAATTAGGTTGACTTTAACTCACGACAGGAGATTCTGCCAGCTGTCAGCTACTGCTTGGATGTCCTACTAATTAAAACTCTGAGGAAGCCTATTAAAGGTGTTCAAAAAGCCAAATCTCCCTTTAAAATATCTCTGGCACCACAAAAAAAAAGTGTATGACAGTGATATTGCAGCATAGATAACTTGTCTTTTGCTTTTCATGCTGACAAGATGCAACTTATATTACGTGGCTGAATAGGCTCTTCATTCCAAGCCCTTATCTGTCACCTTCCTGTGAATGGACTGAAAGGAATTTAAGGTGAAGTTTTGCTGCTTTTCAGTTTAGACGTGTCTGACATTCAGATTTTCTCATAAGATGAGCATGGCTGATACTGAAACACTTCTCTTGAGGTTTCATTTCCGAGGCAGCAGCATCCTGTAGTTTGTAAATATTTTCAGTTTTGAAACAGACGATGATATAATTTCTAATTACCATATCTTTTGTGCTGTTCATGTTCTTAATTAGATGTTGCAATGGGGGTATATCTGTGTTTTGAAGGTTTTTCAGTGTACCTGTTTCAGATGTGTTTTAAAAAAATCCTCTTTGCGTACTTTGTCAATTTTCTAGACAAACAAATATCCTGAGCTACTGCCAAAAAATTTGTTTTGGCGTTATCTTTTACTCCACTAGGGACCTGGCAAAATCTCTCTAAACCCTTGTAGACTGCAAAGGCAAAATTTTGTTATTATAACTGCATTTTATCTTCTCAGGTGTAGAGAGATAAAAATTTAGGAAGATTTTGCAGAGAGCAAGGACTTAATACAACAGCAAGAGATTTCAGATGGCAGGGACATTAGATGGGTGGAAATTTTTTTTTTTATTTCAGAAGGTAATTGAACTTCTCTCAGATTGTTGTAATTTTGTCCAGGCATGGATTTCTAAATCAGTTGCTGGCTTCTTGGTGAGGAATCTAGGAGCTAAGAGGAAAAAATTTGTGAGAGATGAGAATAACTTCACTGAGAGGCTTGCTCAGTAGATACCTGCTGTGAAAATTAACCAGCCATAATAAGTTCTCCCACGTGTTCTGCAAGGTGATGTGTAGGATTTGTGATTTGTGGAATAAAAAGCTTAGAGCTGCTGTTAAGATTTAAGGTAATTTGGGATTACTCAGAAGTGTGAAATGTGGGATTTCTCCAGAAGAGAAGTTACAGTCCCTTTCAACTGGTGTCTGACCTTTCTCTGCTCACTCAGTCATGCATGACGGCAGGTGCTGCTGCTCCTGTTATCCTGGCACCTCACAGAAGTTTAAGAGCTCCCTATTTGTCCTCCAGGCATTTAGCCCCGTGCCAGGTGTGATTAGATTGATGCTCAGGCTCTGATTGTGAACCTTACAGGTGCTCCTTTTTGCCAGCCAGGGGAGTGTCAGGCAGCAGCTGTCCAAAGGGATGGGTGTGGGGTGGGTGCATCTGGCTCAGCTGGGCAGTGGCTGAGCCATGGTCATACACTGCTTTCTTCTTGGGAACTATTCCTGTTCCTCCCTTGAAATGGATGCTTCCTTGTAAATATTTGCCAAATGTTCATGGTGTGATCCTCTGTAGACATAGGTACTAGGGAAAAAGTTCTTACCTGCAATGCTGCATTTGTTCATGTACTTATTCCATGACAGACTTTGAGTCAGTATTGCATTGATGATGTTTTTTCCCACTGTTTCTTCAATTAATCATGATGTCACGCCAATGGTACTTATTATCTATTACATAGCTGTAGCTTTTATAAGGTGCTAAAGCAATTCTTCAGACATTTAACAACTTAATAGGTTAATTAAAGGGTAGGTTCTATTAATTGAATTTCAGACAGCGAGTTCCATCATATACTTTGGGAAAAGATAACATGATTATTGAAACCTCAATACCTAATATGCTTGAATGTGCCTGTTACTGGAAAGAAGAATGAAAGTTTTGGGGGAAAGAAAAAAAAACAAAAAACCTCTTCAACAAGCTTTTTTGAGCACTCCCAAAGGGATAGATTAATGTCAGACCTTTCTAGGCAATACTTCAGGTTTATGTGATTCTGTTCCTTGATTTAATAATAGAAGCACATTCAAGAATGAGATTATAGGTATTTTTGTTTGGTTTGGAAAGAAACCTTCTTGGTGTGTGATTCTCTATTTTTACACAAATAAGTTTTTGTTGGGTTGTTTTTTTGTTTTTTTTTTTTAACTTGGAACCTCCTCCTTTCTTCCTCTAAAAGAAATATAGCTTTTCTTCCTGCTACTATGATGGATTATCTAGTTTTTTTTTTTTTTCTGGATTAACGATGCACATTTATTTAATAGGCAGCTGGTTCATCTATGCACATTTGTGCCTCAGTTGTTAAAGCTGATTAGAAAATAATTTCTTTTTTAATCAAACTGCACAGAAAGGAAGAGTGACATTTTTTATTTATAAAAACTTCACTCAAGGGGCACTAGATCCTTATTTATGTATTAATTGATTCTTGTCATCTGGGGGTACTAAACTATTCTAACACTGTAATATGGCTCTCTCAGAGCCTTAGTGGTATAGAGTTATTTTGAGGTATTTCCATGTGGGAATCTGGCAACATTTCATTGTCTGAGAAGCAAAATGGATCATAAAATTATCAATGCATCCACACAAAGTTGACATGGCAAGTGGGCACCTTTGGAGTTCTGAGTGGGACAGTTGGTAACTCTATCATGTGCTTAATGTGCAGCATTTTGATCTAATTAAACTTTGTGATTAGAAACTCAAACTAATGGTCATGTTATTGAGTGCTGCATCTTTCCCTTACATCTGCCATTTTGCAATCCTGTTTACATTTTATAAAGATACATATCTGCATGCTCACACAAAATTTGTGGGTTTACATGGGTTGGTGTGAAATCTGAAGCTGTCAGATTTTTTTCCCACGTTCTGGTAGAGCTGTATGCCACTCCAGTCCCTTTTAGCAGCATATTTCCCAGTTTTCACATCAGCATAGGTACCAATTTATCTCATTGGATGAGCTGCAGCAAGGAGACTTTACCTTTTGACCTGTGGCAGTAATAGAAGGTGCTATTTAAAAAAAGAACAAATTGTAAAATTCACCAAGGTGCTCAGATAAGATATAAACTACCTTTTTTTCCCAAGTGATGTGAAGACAAACAAAATTAAAATACAGATGGTATTGATCTCTTTTATAGGTAAACTGTTTTAAGTGATTTAAGCTCTAGACTTTAATCATTGTGGTTTACATAGGTTTGATCTGAGGGGTTACCGCTTGGAACAGCAGGCTTCGAATGTTACTCAGGTGTCAGCTCAAAGCTCTACTCTAAAATATATAATCTGTATTTTAAATTGGGAATTTGCTGTCCAGCTGAAGGGTAGCTCTGCTTTTCCTGCCTCTGAGAAAGCACTGGTGCCTGCCCCTGGGAATGGGGCCGGGAGTGTGTGGGTCAGCAACTGCAGCAACACAGAGACCCTCCTTGTCCCAAGCCTGCCTCTCCTGGGCATCCTGCTTGCTCCTGGCCTGTCCCATGGCACTTTTGTCTTGGCCCCACACCATCTCTTCTGTGATGCCCTCCCTTTGCCCTCTGCCAGCTGAGGATACCTGCTGATTTCCAGCAAGAAAACCCCTGTGAAGTAACACTTGGCTCATGGTGAACAAGCAGCAACATCCTTATGTTGAATTATACTCACTTGAACTTAGCGTTCCTTTTTGTGTTTTAGGATCTCTTATGAGAAATTATTATCCCTCCTATTTTGCACTGTTTGGCAGTTGTGGTCATGTTGATTCTGTGCAAGACTGATTTCCTGGCTGCTGAGCTCGTTTGCCTTGTTTTACATGTAAGGCACAACAAGGTGCCAGTGAAGGGGACCATGGTAGCATTCAGACAGTGATTAATTTCTTAAACAATTTAATATTTCAAATATAGAAGTATTAAGTGTGTAATTCATCTTGATTCAACTCTTCAGATACAACCAGTTCTTCAGGTAGTTCACTTTGTTGCATCAGCAAACTAAACCTAGTACTACTCATGTTGCTTTCATAGAAAAAAAAATAAAACTCTTTATAGGTGAGATAAGACTAATAAAAACCAGAAAGTATCGTGCAGTGTTTTTATACTGGATCTTGTATTCTAACAACACGTGCCCATAAGAACATTAAGTGCCATTTTTATAGAAATGCCTGTGGAGAGTTTACCACTTAGAGCTTTCCAGTAGCATTTTCACAGTTTTAGTAAAACTATGGGGGAGTGGGAAAAAAAAAGTGGAGTCCTTTTGTTTCCTTCATAATGCCTTCCTTGCCTCCTCTTGACTCCACACTTTAAATTAGTGCACAGATAGCTTGAAAACTGTTAAGGGATACAAAGTGTAAACAGTTTACCTTTTCATCTCTCCTGGCTGGTTCACATTCAATGCTAGGACAGAGTGGCTTCTCTGTAGTTTACAGCTTTTTCAGAGTTTTCTAGGGCTAAACCCCATGTAGGTATCTCTGAGAACAGGGCTACCACAAGGTTAGCAGGACACACAAACAAGTTTGCGGAGTCCAAGGGATGTGGATATCTGTTTCACGTCAGGAGAAAATTTTGTCTGTTCAAGGAGACATTTCAGAGAAGTTCTGCACAGACAACACAACAGAAAAGCAAATTGTGTGTAGAGTGTTTGAAGGCACGCTTCTAATTAACCTCCACAGTTACTGTTATTCTGTTAGCATAATTGTTGATGTTGGTGAAGCAGTAACAAAGCCCTTTGATTTTGTAGAAGCTGTAATAAACATTGTTGTACTATTGAATTGTTACCGAGATGCATCATCTTATTTCTTTCATTTTGAAGAGCTGTGCCATAGGAAGAAAGAAAATCAAGTTAATATACAATAAAACCTTCAAGTGTAAATTTATTCTACTTTTTCAACTGTGACTACAGCAATTTTTTTTTCTAGCTATTTGTTGTAATATTTGCTTGTATTTAGTGCAACTGATTATTTTTGTGCAAGAACTTCAGTTTCTGGAAGACATCAAACTACAGAATCAGCGCTTTTTTTGGCAGTTAAGTTGCAAAATGGAAAAAGTTGGTAGTCCTGCCTGTAAATGGATTGATGAAGGGTTAGGTTGCTGCTGGAGCCTGGCTGCCTAGACAAGCAGGGCCCCCATTTGTTACCATCCATTCTCATTGAAAAGGGATCTGTGAGCTGCAAAGGTGAAAAAGACAAAGTAGTTTTCTGTGGTCTGTTTAGGTGTTACATGTCTTCACATGGTACTTCCAAAGCTGCTTCCATTTTGGTAAGCATCCTGTGCCAATGTCTATGGGAACCTGGTGTTTTTCACATGATGGAGGTTGGAATAGAAATATACATTGTTTTGCACAGTTTCCCGATTTGGCTCCCCCACACACCTGTCTTTGGTCAAGGACCTGTTAAACACTTTCATTAACCTAGAAATGTCATTTTTGGTCTTAAAACTGCTCTTATTCTTCCATTAAAATAAAGGGTCAGAAATACTTTAAAGAAAATCCTCAATTTTGATAAAGTTTTATGTAGTTGACAAATTCACCATCATGTTTCATTTGGAGTGAACATAGAAAATCAGGCATGAATAAAACATGTTTCTCTGTTGCTTGTATTCTGAGAAGCCACATGATTCAGTTCACAAGAGGTGCCTTCAGTTTTGCAGATATCTGGAGTTAGTCAAGTGTCCTGGGGGGCATACAGACCTGTGTGATTTCTGCCATATCCTTTATTCCAGATCCTCCCTGATGACTTTTTAGATGTCTAGCACCTGTGCAGTTAGACAAGCATCCCTGCTAGCAATTTTAGCCTCTCTATAAGAATTTACACCCCTAATTGTCAACTTTCTTCCGTCCCCAGTTCTCTCTCTGGTTTTGCCAAGAGAAGGATATATTGAACATATGAAAGTGTAGAATCACTTTTCAAACTGGGAGTGAGTGAAATAATCTCAGGTTTGTTGTCAGCTGGAGGGATGGTGCCTATAAATCATGGTTCTAGAAGTTTAAGTCACTTCTGACGAAGGAAGAAAATTTGGAGTTCCTAATTTAAAATCTTGCCAATTCTTCTGTTTATCAGCAAAGGGAAGGGGACAGAGCACCTCAGTGCACTGACATGTGATCTACAACTTGTATAAGATATTCCTCGTGTCGTAAAACTGATACACCCTGAGAGGTCAGAAGTTTTGAATAGCCACTATGCTATTAAGGTGCTGTTCTGTTTTCATGCAGGAATCCTCTACACCATTAATATTGTTACCAGTGGAAAGAGAGGTTAGGATTCCATGTTGATGATGGGTGCCCTGCCAGTCATGGTGTAACCCACAGTGGGATGTGCACATGCTGATCCTACCATTCAAGCAGCCAGAGCTAGGCTGGGTGGTGCTTTTCCAACTGGTTTAAGCTGACAGAGAGAAGTTGATACATAGCATGTGATAATTTCCAGAAAAACACAGGAGATTCAGAACTGAGTCTAAAATTTTGAGGCAAAACTTCCTGTCTGAATGGGGAACTCTTCTAATAGCATTTTTACTTGGATTTTCAGCTGCAAGCATAGGCTCTGTCTTCATTGGCCTGAGCAGTATTTAGAGCAGAGTACATGAATATTGTGCTCTGGCATGTAGCATTACTTCTGGGACTGATATTTGTGCTCCCATTATGTCTGCTATAAAGCTGTAGGTAAAAGTCCTGGTGTATTTGAGCCTGTTAGAGGCAGCATAATTTAAATGCTATCTGTATAATTTATACTTTGGCTGAAATTCTTATTCTGCAGCGACTGAATACTCAAGTTTCATATTAGCAGCAGCTGAACAGTCTTTATGTTGACCCTTTGCACAGGGATGAACTTTGCCTAAGGAAGAAAGGTAGTAAAATGTCACAGAAGTGTCACATATTCTGCCTACATTAACTCCACATGGAATATAGAATCAGAATTTGTTCACTCTGTTCTCTGAGGAGAAAAAAAGAAAAAGGTGTTGAAAGAGTGAAATGAGCTTATCAGTGCTAAATGGAAATGTGACCCTTATTCTTTTTGCTAAAGATGTGTGTAAATGCTAAGCAGCAAACAGATTTAAAGTGCTTAGTTCTATCATGTTCAAGCATAATATTTGATAATTAAAGTGCAGTAAAAGCAAAATGTGTGTTGGACATCAGACAGACTTGATAAAACCCAGTGTTCATGCCCAGTGATGTGGGACATCCAACCCCTTAAGCCAGACAATAAATAGTTTATCTTGTATATATGACACTTGCTACTGCCCTGAACATCTGGAGTTTGGCACTTGCAAATTGATTTGTCTTCAATTACAACGCTCTTCCCCCACCCCCAACTTCTGTCTTATCCTATCCATGTAATCTCATCATGTATTATCCATATCAAACTCATCCATGTCCATACTTAGAAAAATTAATTCCAAATTTGGTGCCTTGATTATTTTCTATGTATGACCATAGCTTGTTATAGTTGTGTTGTTGACATGAAAAGAAGACCTATTCAACCAGGAATACCCATTGTCATAAAAGCTACACAAACTCATTAATCCTTTTAGTTATCTTTAAAGCAAGCACCAGAATGAGCTGCAATTGATTTCAAAGGTCAGTTCACATTAAAAATATTCCAATGAGCTTAAAAATTCAAGCATTTATCTATTATGCAGCTATTTCTGGTGAAATAGGAGAGAAGTTCACACAATAATTTGCATGAGCAGCTTGCAGTGCTGCTCTGGTATCGATAGGATGTTCAGGATGCAGAATTTATTAGACAAATACCAACAGAATGTAAAAAATAGGGCTATTGCAGTTCTCATTAATACACCTCTAATGTATGGTACTATTGAAATGAACCTCTGCATCAATACATGACTGGTCAGTAGGGACATCTTTGTGATGCCATGTCATTGGCATAAATAATAAAGATGACGTGAACAGGTAGGATGATTAGACATGGGAAGCTGCTGTCAAGTGCTACTGGGCTGCAGCAGCATGAAAATTCTGTTTTCTCTTAAGGAATATAAGCAAAGAGCATCCTATAGCATCTGTCTTTTCCTTCTTTTTCTTAAACTACGTCCTTTCCCTAAATGCGCAATAAAAATGATGTGGTTTTGCAGCTGTAGCTAAATACAAGACAAGATTTCAGGAAGGTGGAGAGAGCAAATTAAAGCCTTGATTTAGTCATTATTAAAAAACTGGGCCAGAGCTGCACTTGGTTTGATGTGGCACCTGTGCTCAGAGCCATTTCAGTTATGCATTGCAGGTGCAGATCCCTGGCCCATCCATTCATTGCTGTGCATAAGGGCAGCAGCATCAGTGCTCAACCTCAGAAATTTGGGGTAGAAATGCTATAAGCTTCTATCACTCATGCTTAAAAGTAATTGTTTACCAGTAGCAATCCCAGGGGTAGCAGGAATTCCAAGCCTTTGAGGGAAGAGTGGTTAGTAATTGAAGATTGGATTGGTATAACATTTCATCAAAGAGATTACTTTCTCCAGATAATGGCTGTATTTAATTTTTCAAAATGTTCATAAAAGTGTGACCTATGATATCCTCTCTTGTAGGTGTGTTTCAGAAAAATGATTAACTCAACTGCCTGGGATTCTGAATTGTTAAGCTTCAAGAATTGGAGTTTTTTGTATAAATATTAATTAGATGCTAAATGTGGTTTTCTCCAGAATAATTAGGGTTTTGCTATCAAAACTTTGGTGCAATCACAAATGTCTAATAACTGGAGAGCTAGGTTCCTTCAAAATAACTTACAGGTAAAAATAGCTAAGTTGTAAGTGGGTTTTGGCCTTTTCTATTTTATCTGTGCTTAAGAGGTGAAAAGAGTTTAGCACTTTTTTTTGTATGCACTTGGACACGTGCATTGATTTTCAGTGCTGGTGTTGATCTACCATTCACTTTTTACTTGATATCATTGGGTAAAATATTTAAATCAGATTTTCCCAATGTCAAGCAGTAAGATCTTGGTTACACAACTGGTTCGCTGCCACGAAAGGTGTGGGGTTTCTTACCTCAGGGTAGCTATCACATCAGTTATTCTTAGTAAAAGCTCAGACAGGGTTTGGCATGTTCCTTGCACTGCCACATAACTAGCTGAGGTCACGTCCAGGTGTGGAGCAGAGTGAGGACAAGGTCCATGACATGTTTTATTGACCAGAGGCAGTGAGGCAGGCACTCAGGTGAGGACAATTCACCAAAGTGCCAGGAGCTGAAGGAGGGGAAAACAAAGCAAGGCAGATGGGCACTAATGTACTTCAGGGGGTAGAGGAGTGAGGATGGTGAAAGACAGGACTTCAATTCATGCTAATTAGCGATAAGATGGGTAAAGAATGCACCTCTTCAAAAGATGTATAGGCTGATCAGCCCCCCACAGCTGCCGAAGGGAGAGGCTCCAGTGCAGACCTCAGACCTCAGGAAGTGCTGAGATCTTCCTCTAGGGGCAGGGACAGACAGCAAGAAAAAAAATCTTCCTGGTCTTTAAATTGCCTGCAAGGCTGTAAGGACTGGGGGTGGTGATTCCGGGTTTTCAGGTACCTGGAGTTGGAGGATACATTCTTGTACAAAAGATGATGGTAATTGTTTTTATTTTAAGTCTCTGCTGGTGGTTCATTTTGGAGATGTTCAGCTGAGACTATTTCCTTGAGCATGTTATTCTTTGCTCTTAATATCTGTAAGCAGAAACACAGAATGAAGCAGCAGTATAGACTTCTACATTATGCCAGCATCAGACTTTTTAAATTCAGCTTCTTGAGCTCTTCTTGTGTCCCTGGTGTGTCCCTATTGTCCCAGCTACTACTTATCTTGAGGGACAACCAACCGTACTTTAACCTCAGCAACGACTTTTAATTTTTTTCTTTTCCTCTTTGGCAGAAGTTTTCAAGCAAAGCTTACAGCTTTACCCAATTCTCCCTTTCAGAATGTTGTTTTAAAAACCCTGTTACGTTTGCTTTTTTCCTAATTTCTGTACAGTCAGTGTATGCAAATAGTGCAACTCATTGTTGACTCTTGTCATGAAGGAAAGAAAAGGACTGGAGAATTCATTGGAAGAACAGGCTTTTGCTGACCTAAGTACAGAAGCTGTCCTGAGGCCAGTTCAATGCTTAGACCATACGGGCCACAAACTCTAAAAAAACGTTAAATAATACTAAAATTTTAGTTTTCCTTTAAAACATATAAATCCCTTTTCTTTACTCCTGGTTGTTGAGGAAACTTTTGTAAATATCACTGAACTGAGCAGTAGTGAAATCACTTTGGGTTTTTAAGGCAGCACGACCATAAAGGAGCTGCTGGCAAGTCTGAATTGCTTTGTGCAGCTGTGACTGCAGGCCACAGAGCCCTGTGCTCAGCTGAATTTTTGTAGCAGTGAGAAGTTAGATGTGTGTTAGTCTCTGCTCCAAGAACTACATGCAAGGAAGATGTGACCTGATGTACTTACTACTTCACTTAGCTTTAATCCTGGCTCAGCTTTGTTTCTGACATGAAGTGCAAGCCATGGTGCAGATTGCAATTGCACCCTGTGAAAAGTAGACAGCACTGTGGTTCTGTTGTCTTACAAAGCCCACAGAGGTTGTGTTCCAAGAATCAGGGTGTGTTAACTTGGAAATGGTGTCAGAGAGACAGCATCCTAACACAGGTGTCTCTTTTCTGCTATTAAAGCTGTGATTTAGTACCTTTTTGTGACAGTGTGCCCACAGGATTACATCTATTTGACATGATCATCTAAAAGCTGCTTTTCTTTCAGGCCTGTTCTTCTGTCCAGGACATCGTGAGGTTGATATACAGCTCATCCTTTTTAGCCTGTGCTGCTTGCTGCATGCCCTGTACAGGTGAATGATTGGATTTGCCAGTCTCAGGGATGCTTGCTTCTTCTCTATCCTATAAAAAGATACACAGTGAAAGGCACATACTCAGTTCTGCCAGGCCTTTGGGGCAGCTTCTGTGGAGTTTAATAGTAGAAAATGCCCTACCTGACTTGGATGAGCACACACTATGGGGATTAGACATAAATCTGTATCTGAAGAAATTTATTCCTTTCTCCTATCAGAGATAATGATTTTGCAACCAGAAGTGCCTTGCTTTGACATCAGAGAAATTCTTAATGACTGGGTTAGGTTCAACATCTTGCTCTAAATGGCTAAATCTAAATGAGTTGTGTGTTGCCTTGGGTGCCCAGCTTATTGCAGTTCTGGGTAGACACTTTCAAGTGCCAGATTTGGAAAGGAAGACCCAGGCTTCTGTGAAATAATCTTGAAATCGTTTTTCTCAGTTGTTAATATTAAACACAGATCATTCTAAATTAACCTTCTGAACCCACTCCCACAGAGCACTTCAGAGCTACTTCTAATGTTTTGTTCCTACAGCATTTTGTTATTTCTCCTCTCACAGGGCATCTATTATGTAAGTTTGTGTTACACATTGTCCTGGCTCTGCAAGGAAATGGCATTTACACATGTATTTACTGCCTGCTAGATCACTCACACACACCTGTGTTTGAGAACTAATAGTCCAAGTTTCTGTGGTTCAGTGCAGGTCATCTCAAAATTGTTGGCAAATTATCTGCATAGAACGGGTAAAAAGAGGTTGAATTTCTTCTTTCACAAACCCTTTTCTGTGTCACATGTCTTACTTAACTGGTAAGCATTTAACCAGGATGGCTGTTTTATTGGGACATTTCCCAGGAAACCAATTTAGCCTAATGATAGTGAATGACAATGACTGCTGTTTAATTGGGACATTATTAGCCAAAATTCAGCTTCTATGAAAAGTAGTTGGCTAGTGCAGTGAGGTTAAGTAGTGTGTAACCAGGTGTTAAATAGACCTACAGGTCTAAGCTCTCCTCTCTAGAGAGGAAGTAGGTGGATTTATTTAATATATTACAAAACTCAAAGTGATGTTAGTTCTACTGGTCATGCTGTTAGTATGGCAATGCACAATGCACACATTCTTTTCTAAAAAAACAGATTTGAAGTCAGCCAAGAGCTGACTACAGGAGAACCTGAAAATGGCATGCATTGTGCAGCAGCTTTGAGTGATTGGTGCCTTTTGACTCTCCCTCTGTGGCTCTGGGTTTCATGGTAGGGTGGATACATTTTGACACCTTTGTACCCTGGGGAAGATGCATTTGAGCTCTGGTAGCAAGCAGCATTGTCCCAGCATGGCTGAATAAAGAGCCAGGCTGGTTCTGTACTTGCAGGAGGGACACACGGATTAACAGGGAGTTGCAGACTCCAATTGGGTGGCTCAGGTGGTGGCACTGTCCAAAAGAGGTGTTGGGAGGCTACAGCCAGGGCACAGCTCTGAGACAGGGTGCCAATTTTCGGGTTTAGAAGTTATTAATGATGAGTTCAGAAGATGTAAATGAAATGTACTGGGTTTTGGTTGAATATATTCCATATTTGTTCAATTCTGTAAAGGAGAGGGGAGTCATTTGCCTTATCTCCAGTGGTTGTATCACACAAAAGACTTGGGCCTGTGCATGAAGATCCTTGACACCTACCTCCATTAATGCCAGCTTAACCATTCTTTCTACCAGATTTCCAACCATGAGTTTCTAACACCACAATTCTCACCTTTCACTTCCTTTTCCACTTGAATTCCTTTGCTATCCCTACAATGGAGCAATAAAGGCACATTACTTTGGCTTCATTTATGTTTAGGCCCTGAGGTCATTAAGTCTTCAATTTGGTTTCTGAAGCGGTTCTTATTTAAGCGTTAACATTGGATCATACTAACATTTCTGCCCCATTAAATCCAGCACTTTTAATAAGAAAATGGTGTCATTAGTGGAGCATTTACTTCCTTCCCTCTTCTTCTGCTGGTGCCTGGAATATAGGAACCCTTTCCTGATGCTGTGTCACTGTAGAGAATTTGCTGTCCACTTGCATGTCTCAAGTCTGTTCCCTTGGGGAAGGTTACTTCTGATGCTTTCAAAAACTGAATCTTAGAGACAAGTTTATTATAATTGACTCAATGCATGCATTTTTAAGAATATATAGGAGGGTATAGTTAACATAAAAATATATTCCAATATCCTGTTCTGTGGTTCAAGAAAAATTTCTTAGTGTAAAATTTATTTTTGAGGTAGGTCTGACAAGGAAACTGTGAAAAGGTGATACAGCATAATTTTTTTTTCATAGCAAACCAACAAAGTTTCAAGCCAAAAAGTCTTTTCTGGTGTTTGCTAAAAAAACCAATCAAACAAATAAAAAATCCACCAAAGCAGAACACCCGTACAAAGCTAACTTACATCTGCAAAGTACAAAAACTAAATCTGTGCAAATTTTCATACCAGCTGACCACTTAATTCTAAAAAAAAAGCCAGATGAAGCCCTTGTTTTCAGATATTCAAGAAAGAAACCCTAATTACAGAGTTCCTACAAGGTGTTGTAGTTCATACAGAGTTGAGCTTAGTGCTTTCTGACTTGTACTGTTTTCTAAAGGAGAGCCTAATTTGGTCCTGCTTTGTATGCTGGCCTGTCAGGACAATTGTTTTCTAATTAAGATTTTTTTCCTTGTTGCTTATTTTCTGGAATAATGGCATTAACATTGGAATAAAGTAATACTCAAGAAGTGTACATTGGTGAGGATCTATTCCTAAAGAACTTGTTATAACACAAGATTATGTCTGAGTAAAGAGGGTATAAATGTAAAGCTCTATCCACAATAGTTTGGTAGTGCTTGAATGCAAAAGCAAATCTCAAGATCACTTGCATGTTATGATTTTTGTGTGTAATGTTGCTATTTGAGTTGTGTGTGCTTGCATACAAAGATGGCTATAAAAGGCTTTAATTGTGCCTCTCAACCATTACAATTCTTTCATTTTTTTGTAAATGAATCAAAGATTTATCAGGCTGAAAGATTTAGCTATTCAGGGCCTTTCTCTGAGCAGCAGGGGAGATGAGTATTGCTTATGTGGATCCAGTACAGTACAGTGTCCAGTACAAAGGTGGATGACAATACCACAAAGGAATAACTAGACGAACTTGAGAACTCTGATAATGGCAATAAAATTGTGATTCAGTTATATAAAATGCAAATTCATGCCCTTTGAAAGTAACAATAGGGATTTCTGCACCAAGTGTGAAGCTCATCAGCTGGAAACGGAGTAGGGAGGAAAGGACTTTGTGTACTCTTTCACAGAATCAGGCACTAATGAGACAGAGACATAAGAAAGATAAATGTGATCCTTCAGGATGCATTAAAATATGTGAGTTTTCTTCTCAGGGGAGAAAAGGAAATGTTAATGTTGTTGAGGAGAGTAATGTAGTCACACTCCTCAAAAAAGCTGATTGCAGTTCTGGTTACCCAGAATTGTTTAAGAAGATGGGTTCAAATGGGAACAGATAAGGAAAAGGTCTAGTAATGTGAATGGAAAAAGGAAAAGAAAAATGTGCAACTGTTAGACCTCTGGTGCACTCGTAGAAAGTGTTTGCCTTTTCAGCTTTTGTTTTACTGTGCTGGGAAGAGAAAAAGCTATTTAAATTCAGCACAAATGTGTGTTCCAGTAAGAAGTAGGCTGAGAAGGAACTTCAGAGGTTCTCCAGCAGACTTCCAGTTATTACAGTGAGGGTCTAAAGACTATGATTGATGTTAAAAGTACTGCTGGATGAGTTTGTGAGTATAATAAGGTGAGGTGGCTGTAGTCATGAAGACATGGTGCTACTAGAGCCACGGGATGCTTCAGCAGGAATGGATGTTTGACAAGTCCCAGTGTCCTTAAGGTTGATAACTCCATGGAGAAGAGGACCTGGCTGTCCACACAGCCTTGTTTTCCTGCAGCTGGGCAGCTCAGCACAGCAGAGGCATCCTGAGAGCCAGCAGCCCCTGAAAAGAGCAATCCCACTCCTGTTCTCCAGCTGCTCCACTGGAGATGGTGTCGAGGCTTGTGCAGGCCCACAGTAAGCTCCATTTAAGGTGTTGAAGTGGAAGACAGGCAATCCTGTAAGACATTCTCTGCAGGGATGGCTCACATACACAGATCCTCTCAGAATGGAGAGAGCTGTTGCTGGTGTAGTGAAGAGAGAGACAGACCCAAGCCATCAGGCCAAAACAGGGCTTTCAGCATACAAGATGCTGTTAATTGCATCGTACAAGGTTGTTAGGAAAATAGTGAGCTGAAGTACCTCTACCTATTTTCACTCACAACTCTCCACCCCCACCACTTTCCCCATTCACACAGTTTTCTTCTAATAGTAGTGACTGAAGCTCAAAGGATTGAGCTCAAAGCTGTTAATGCTGGCCCAGGAGAGGAACATGGTTTATCACATGCTTCTGCCTTTAGTGTGTGCTTGAGGCTCTGACACTCACAGCAGGTGGCCACAGTGAATCTGACTGGACTATTCTTTGAAAAGGTTAATTTTTAACCAATTCTGATTATTTTTAAGTATTGTAGAGTGATGTTTTTGGTATCTTACCTATTACACTAAATTTAGGTTGTTTATCTGCAACTGTGATCACGCCAAGTGAGGTACAAGATAGATTAGATTTTATGGATTCTGAAACACACCATTTACTGGTTGAGCAGAAGTGTCACTAATGTAACTTGCAAGAACATCAACAAGAAAATCTTTCAAAACATATTAGGAAATGTGAGCCAGGTTCTGAGCAAGAGTTAGAATAAATGCAAGCTGTGGAACTGACCATAAAAGGCACTGAATTCTTCCTGAGAAACAATAATTTAGCAATTCTCTGGAGAATATTGGTACATAGGAGTGTAGTTAGAGACAAGGAGAGGAATAAAAACATAATTTGGTGGTCAATGATAATGGTGTTTATTCATAATTTCAGGAAGATCTAGAAATGAGCAAAGTCGGAAAACAGATGAAGAAGCAGGCTAAATGGAAGGAACTAATCCAGTAACTATTTATTGAGCTATGAGCGTGACAAATTAAGGGCTTGGAAAAGCTCAAATTAGTTTGGCTCCATAGCAGTGTTACACAATGATTTAGGTTTAATTTAAAAGCTATTCTCACATTTTTTTAACAAGTTTTATCTCTTGGGAAGCCCTCTTTATCCCAAGTGTGTTTAGATGTACAATAAATATGTATATTCAATCTATATAATGATATAGAACTATATCTAGACCATGTGTGTATAAATTATGTAGCAGCAAGAGAGCTGCATCCTTATGGGCATAGTTGTACATGCTGGTGTCTGCTTCAGACCTGGGGGCACGGCAGAAATCTCCCTCAGGCTGTTCCCTGCCCCAGGCTGCCCTTGCTCCAGCAGCACACGGGTGCTGCTTTCTGGCCAAACCTCCCCATTCTCCCTGCTGTGGGATCCGTGGGAGAGTGTCTCTAACTAACACAGGGTCCTGATGCCTTCTCCATCACCATCTCTCATTCTGCTTTCAGCTGCATTCCAGCGAGGCCTCCTGTTGCCAACCTGAAACACGAGTGATAGAAGGTGTTGAGGGGTGTGGATGTGGATGTCCAGAGGGTTTTTCCTTGAGGAGGAGACTGGGGGGGCCACTGTGAGCAAAGGCAAAGAGCCTCCCTTTCCTGTGCTCTCACCTCTGTTCCCTGGAAAGCAGTGGCTCAGGAGGAGTTAAAAACCAGAGGTTTGTACTGTCAAAGTACACCTCTGAATCACTTCAAACTGAGCCCTTTAGGAGACAAGTTATGAACGGGGATCAAGCACTAGATGGAGACATGCTCATGGAGACTATACAGCTGTAGTATAATTCTTCCAAACTGCTCCAGTAAGACATATATAATGTTTCACTGGTCATAGCACAGAGCCAAGCAAAAATCCACAAAATTATAGGCCTAAATGGATGAGTTCTTTTCTGCTTAATGATCAAGTTCAGGAAATTACAGTGATATATTTATTATGCAGTGCAGGAGTTGGTGCAGCGATAAGTACTGTCAAATTTATTGAGCTTTTATTAAGTCAAATATGAGGAAAAAGCTAAGGCAGATAACTAATGCATTGTTGTTTTGGTATATTTTCCTTTTTCTTTTTAATGAAGTGTGTTTTTTCAGAGGCAGAAACATGGTCAGGTTTATTTACAATCCAATTAACAGCATGGTGTAAAGCAGAAGTTTAACCACATCTGGCAGCTAAACACCACACAGCTGCTCCCTCTCCCCCCATGTCAGGAAGGGGAAGGAATCTGAAGGGTTCAAGTGAGAACCCTGGGTTGAGATAAAGATGGTTTAATGGGTAAAGGAAGGGTGCTGCATGCAAGCAAAACAGAACAGAATTCATGGAGATGTTTTTATCCATGACTGCATTCACATGCTCCAGCTGAAGGTCCTCCCTTCAATACCCCACCTCCTTCACACCAAGTATTTTGAGCACTACATTGGATTAGGTGGAAGTTTGTGAAATGCAACTTCTTGCATTGTGTGATGCAGATTTATCCTGTCTACCGGTCAGAGGAGTTTCCTGTTTTTCTCCTTGCCTTTGACAGCCTCAGTTTTATGAAAATTGTCATCTTCTCTTTTAAACGACTTTGTTTCAAGCTAAATAATTCAGTATAGCAATATTACCCTCTTTACCTAGAAGGTAAGTCACTATTGATATCAGTTACACTGGTTTGCCAACTACCTCAAACATCCCAGAATGGACACTGTTTGAAGTGAGAAAGGTTGTAATGTCTCATGTTGCTTTCTACGATGTATGAGTGGCTACACAAGGAGGCGAATGGGAAGATACAGCTGCCTCCCCTAAAGGAGAAATCAGGAAAGAGCAAAAGAAATTTCTTAAATGTATCCATCATCTGCAGTTAATAAAGAGCAATAATGGTTACCTTAAAAAATGGAGATTACTAGGGGAGAGTGATTTCTCTGAATATATTGATTAGGGAGCTTGGAAAGGCTAGTGGAAAGAGGGAAATAAAAATCCTGAGTTACCTTTAAAAAGAGTAAACTGATTAATTAAAGGCTTTGAGACGAAAATTGAGAATTGAAATTGTGCTACTGAATCTGTTAAAATGAGACACTAAGTTAGATGTCAAAGTAATAGAAATAGAATTACAAAACCTGCAGATTCTGTTAGCAGATATGTCTGTCTCCAACTGGTGAGTGTATTTTGTCAGGAGTCACCGGGTTTAGAGTGCTGAGAATCCATGCTTTCCCTCCACACCCCCTGAACTCTGTAATTTTGTGGTGGCAGAATAAGACTTACTCTTCTGTGATTCCCCTTTTTGTGAGTGTTTCCAGCCTGGAGGCCTTCCTGGTGAGAGGCCACGTTGAGTTTTGATGAGCAGCTTTTGTGTGCACCTGCCCACCTTTCTCTTGATGAAGATTTTGTCATCACTGACGTTATCTCTCACAAAAGTTTTCTTTCTGCCACTGTGACAGATTTGCTTTAATAATTCTGGATTTCCTTCTTTTGTATAACTATCATTCTCCATATATTTGAGGGAGGTGCATGTCTCTTGAGGGGATAATACCTTTTTTTTTTTTTTTTAAGAGGTATTTCTTTTATTTCAGTCAGTTTATTTTTTTGTTTGCAGTGGATCTTTAGATGGCTTCTTCTATAGTATATTGAAAATTATGATAATTTATACAAAAACATATTGTTAATTCAGAGGCAGGTGCACAGTTTTTGCAAAGCAACCACAAAATTTCTTCCAATGTGGCACCTGAACAAGGCATTATGAATGAGACTGAGAGTGGTAGACTGAGTTTGAAGGAGTCCATTGTGTTTCAAAGTGAAGCTGATAATGTGTTTAATTATGGGAAATGATGAAATTATATATTAAGCTAAGATTTCTGGTCTTAGCAACTGCAGCAAAAAATTGTCTTTATCTATGCTGTGCCACGGGGGGACCCTTGAATCTAAACCCAATTGCAAAGGGGATTGTGTTCAGGCATCCTGCTATCCAGATGCACAGAAAATCCACGTATCTTCAGCTTGTGCTGGCATGGATTTCTGCTTTCTAGGAAGTATTTCAGCCATTGCCCCAAAGTATCAGGGGACTTGCCAAGGAAAACGGAATGCAGAGCAAGGTTGATAGTGCTGGTAAATCGATTTGCCCATGGAACTTAGTGCTGTCCAGGTGCAGTACCCCCGTTGTAAAAACGGGTAATAAATGCAATGAACCTTATAATGGTAAATAAACCAAAAACAAACTAACAACAGGCCATCCCTGCAGATCCTACTAATAATGAACAACCTTTGAAAAATCCCAAGTTTTAGCTCGCTAGTGTCATAAATGGCTCGTCTTGTTTAGCTGCCGTTCCCCGCACCTTACCACGAAGAACAAAAACTTGGGGAAGTCCTTTCCAGCCGGACAGTGCGATAAGATACTGCCATCTACGGGTGACACATCTCCTCTTGCACTGGGCTATGTGCAAAACTGTCTTCGGAGCTGCTGCTGGTTATAACCTCAATATTCCAGACTCTTTCTTCTGAATACGAAGTATACTTGTTGAAGAGAGTCCAAGGGGAGCACGTGTAGCTGCTGGGTATGTAGCAAAGTTCCTGCTCTTGCACAGTGTCTGGTAACAGGTATTTTGGCAGGCGCTGAGAATTTAAGCTCATAACTGAAGTATTTACATATAGGAAAATCTTTGTGTGCTGAAAAAATCCCTCAGAGTTCTTGAGGGTTGGTCACAAGCAGAAAAGGCAACTGTGTGTTTGGTGTCTATTCGTTAAGGCATGAGGTTGGTACAGATTTCTCTGATCACCACTTCCTTCTCTTGCCCCCTCTCTGTCTTAAGCAGTTTTGACAAAAACGCGGTGTTATGACATGTTATTTGGCTGCTAAGCTTTGAGTATGACCAATGAGCTTTAATAATAGATTAAAAGTAACCATCATTGTGATGCTTCCATGATTTTCATCAGTTCATTGGATGAGCGAAAAATCAGGATGCTAGAAGAGCAGTACTGCTGAAGTTAGCATTAGCCTAAAGATTTTTAAACAGTTTCAGTATTATCATTTCTGTGGCTTTTCAAATGTCGTCCGTTTTAAGGCACTGGTTTGCTCAAAGGATTTGAGGAAAGATTTGAAGCCATTAACTCTATATCAGACTTTGTTTCAGGCTTAATTGATTGTTAAGGGATATTACAGCATGGTCATGCTCTAGGAAGTAATGTGCTAGAAATAATCCTCCCTGAAGAATTGTGTGGCTTGATGTATACTACTGAAGCAGGAAATTGTGACCTTTTATTAAAAAGATAAAAAGCCTGGAAAAGTAAGTTTAGCTTGTATAGCTTAATTTTGGAAATGGAGTCAAGTATCAGCACAAACTGTTTGTGGACTTGTATCTCAAGTGTGGAGCAACTTGTTGATGTGGTGGTGGTGTTGCATAAATCAGAGGAGGAGGCCTGTTCACTGTGTGAGTAGTGAAAGGGGTGAGATATTTGAGGTACTGAGTGTCTCAGTTCAAGAAAGCTTTTGAATTCTTACCACCAAGTAGTTCCTTGGCTTTATCAAGACGTGTTTCTGAACTGCAGCAGGCATGGCAAATACGTTTCATTTTGTATGTAAAGCTACTGGAGCAGTATGGAGATCACTGTAAGCATACAGCAAAGAATGCCTCATTGAATTGTATCATCCTGCCTTTCATGGTGCTGTATGTCATAGAAATGTCACCATTCAAAGATAATAAAAAAGCTTAAACAGCCTTTACCTCTGATTTTCACCTATCTTTAATCTTCAAAGCTATGCTGCCTTGTACTTTAAAATACAGCATTTTAAGGGAGGATAGCTAAAATCTGCAGGTAAAAACATTTTAAGATTCAAAGAATCCATTGTACATTTGTATGTCAGACACTTCTGGAATTTTGTAACCTTGTAATCTATCTTGAAAATAATTGATTTGGTTTAGGGATATCAAATACCTGCTTCTAGCCTTAGCTGCTCATGATGTGTAATTTTTAAACACTTGCTTCTCAAAGGAGACCTCCCCACCTGATAAATGCTGTGAAATTGCACACTTGAGAAGGATAGAAGGGGTGTTTTTCTTTTCAGTTATTTTCAGATAAGTTATATCTTTGGGGGCTGAGCAGGGACTGTGTGTTGGAGAAGGGAGCAGCAAAATTAGAATGCTGATCTTTCCAGTCTTTCCTACGGCTCCTCACTCACGTTTGTCCCCTAACTACATGTGTAACCATGGACATTTTTTTTTCCCTTTAAAAATGCTTTTCTTTATTTTCATTTTCCAGTATATGTAGTCATCTCTTCTCTCTCTTTTAACCAGGGAAAGAAAGGATTTCCTCATTGTAATGGTCAGGTTTTCCATACCTTTTCATTCGGAATAGCTCAGGAGTTCTTGAAAAAGTTATCAGGAGTTTTCTTGACCAGACACCTTGACCAGAAACAATGTTGTATTTTGCCTCATTAGATATTTTATTTTTTCATCCCCAGTTACTTGAATTTTGGACCTTTCTGCACACAGGGCTGTGGAAAGAAGCTCTTTGTTTGTGATTTCAGCGTCCTTCACGTCTGGTGGAAATACAAAATAATGTAACCAGTTAGGCTTTATGTTTAGCCAGCAACTCAGCCTCTGGACTTTTTTATGCTTTTCCAGATTTATTAAATGATCAGAATTAATTGCTGTGACAAGTTCAATGCTTGGCATCTGAATTTGAAGGTGGCCATGTCCTGACACTGTGGGCTCTGCTGAGGCTCTCTTGTCCCCAAGCAGAAAGGGGAGTGTAAGGGGCACCAAAGACAACCAAGGCAAGGGGGGGACAGGGAAGGGTGAGTCCTATGGAGGTACAGAAAAGAGGGGAACTGCTGTTCATGGTGGTGGAAGAGGCCAGAAGGAGAAGAAAGGTAACCTGACATGTTGGCAAGCAGACAAGGGAGAGAGAGTCTGGAAAGGTAGATAAGGCAGCAGAAGAAATGAGGATTTGGGAAGGGGTACAAGGAGGCATAGACATTTCTGAGGGAGTAGGTGATATCTCCTGGGAAGAGATCTCAGTCAAATGGATTCCTGAGTGCTGATCCAGCATGTTACACATGCTCTTATCTTCAAACCTATGAAGTCAATGCACTCAGAGTAAGTGCATTTTAAGTATCTTACTGAATCAGGCTAAGTGTGCAACTCCATGTTTAATTTAGCCCTTCCATACATTTAACTCTGCAGTGAGATTTCTGTGAGCTTTATCCTTTGAAAGGTTTGCAGGAACATGCATGTTTTTGTATGAGAGAAAACTCATCCAGAGTAACTCGTCTGGTAGCACAAACATATGGCATACCTGTTTGTGGAGCTGTGCATTTGTTTTTGGTTATTTGCCTCAGAGTACAACAAGAGTGATTAAACTTTCTCCAGAATACGTGCTCTGTTTTGCTGTGTGCTGATGCAGGGGCTGGTCCAAAGCCTACTGAAGCTGGAGGAAAGACTCATTACTTTCCCAGCTTTTAATCAGACCTCTAAGGTACCCAGAGGCCCAAACGAGGAGCAAGAGCTTTTGAATACCTGCAGCCAGAGAGGCACATTATGCTGCTTTAGCACTGGAGCATCATAAAACTCCAAGAACCTGCTTTTTGCCTTTCTTTTTTCCAAATCAGGGCTGGTTTTATTGCAACTATAGGTTTGTAAAAATGGAATTGTTCTTTCCACTCTTAAAGGGAAAGGCTAAGACTGTAGAGGTTAAGATCACTGTGTTAATTACTCCTTTTTTTATTTCCATGTATAAAGGTCTGCACCATTTTATTTCCATTGCTACTGCTGTCTCCAGGGTCATTTTCACTTATTCACTCCACAGATGTGTTACTGATATGCATATGAACCAGGCCTCTTCTCACAATGTGTTGTGCTAGAAGGGCAGAATAGGATCCAGTTTAGTTTCTTCTCCAAAATTACTACTCTTATTAAATGACATTTCCAGATCATTACTAGCAAAAGTGAAAGGAGACTTTCCAAGATAAACTGGGGCTAAATTCTCAGTTCCAGGAAGTTTCAAGGCTTTACATCCTTTGGGGTTACTCTCATGATTCTACTCCTTGTTGGTGGGTTTAGCAGCACTGGACACAGAGCTGGGAACTGAGAATTGTGAGTGTGTCAGAATTGTCAACATGGACAACATGAGAGGCTTGAAACTGCACTACCATGCAAGTAAGGAGCTCCAGAAATCTGTAGGTTGATTTCAAGAGATGCTGAGCACGGTACAATTCCCATATTCATCATGGAAGGAAAACTATCTTACCAAAAAACACTCAAGATTTGGAGCAGTGCTCTGCAGAGGTAAAACTAAAGGTACAGGAGAAGGATGCAGTGAGCTGTACAGGACCCCTCCGATGCCACTGTGAGGAGTAGCTCTGTCATAGTTTGACACAAAACCTAGATTGTGTCATGTTTTTAGCAGTGAAGGCAAGATTTTCTGATTTTTGATTTGTTGGGGGGTTTTTTTCTCGTTGTTGTTGTTGTTTTTACCTGGGAGCCCTCAATCCAATACCCAGTATAAAGGCTAAAAAAACCCCAGCAGACTACTTTATTGTTATTCTTTTTTTGCTATGATTCAGCAAAGAAAAAAACCTGACTTTTGGGATGGGCACAAAGTTTTCAGGTCAATTTCTATGGGTTATCAGAGTTTTGCGACCTGAGGTCAGTAGCAACTTTCTTGTGATTTAAAGGTGGTTTGCAAAAAACCCCAACCCTTTGACTCTCTTCATGATCCCACATAAGCTTTCATCGATTTGTATGTGTATATAGGCCTCAAAATTGGAGCCAAGTCTATTTCCCTTCACCTTATTCTTTAGGACAGCCTCAACACACGTAAAGCAGCTTTTCCGAAGGCCTGGCGTTACTCGTTGTCCTTTCCCAGTGACAAGTACTGGGGTTGTGAATAGTGACCTGTGTGCTCTGAGCCCCCCTTGTGGGATGGGAGGTGCAGAGAGCAGCAGGAGCTCCAGGTGTGGGATTTCTGGCTCCATCCCTGTGCCTGCCCTGCTCGAGCAGCAGCTGGGACTCTTTTGCTCCTCCCCACTCGGAGCTGCTCCAGCAGCTGCGCTTTATATTCCAAAGGTCTCACTTGACCTCTACAGGCCCAGGTCTGGAGGTGGCTGCTGTGGGAATTTGGGGGTGTTTCAGCCATTCTTAGCCAGTTAGTTTGCTTATTTCCTGTAACTGCAGAATAATTTCCTAAGTGTATCAGACAAATGAATGGAGTTTGTGTCTCCAGTGCTGCCCTGGAAGGGATGGATTCAGGCTTGTTCCTTGGCACCAGTCAGACTGTGCAGGTTTTTGTTACAGGCATCTTTGAGGGAAGGTTTCTCTTTGTCATATTCAGAAAATGCCTCTCTGAAGTCGATTACTGTCATTTTTTCTTTGATTCCTGGTTTCTCTGTTTTCCTCTTCTGTTGTAAACATTTCAGTATTTCCTGTCAAAATAGCAATTTACTTTGAGACGCAGACTGTATGCTCAGAGATTTCTATCCTGGAGAGCTGGTGGCTGCTCTGTGCTGTTCAGTATTACCCAGTAACAGAACTAACCTTTGTTGTAGAGTCAGAATACCTTTATTTGTAAACCAGCTACCACAGGTAGCCCTGCCAGACTCTCCCTAATAAGATTTCATCATGTTTTTATGAGCAGCGGAAATAAACTGCTTTAAAAACAGTGCCATACCACATTAAATGGGGTTATGTGCAGTTACCCTCTGTCATGTGAAATAATTCGGAGGCTCACAAAATGCAAGCTGGAAAGCCACCCCCAGGCCTTTGAAATTTTTTTTTCTTTCCTTCCTAGAGTTGGAAATACTAATTTAAACAGAATCCATAGCCATGTACAAGAGTAGTCTGATACAGATTCTTTCCTTCTTCAAGCCTGATCCTGCAGTCTTTATTAATATCAGAAAAGCAGGCTAACTTGGAAGAAGTTGAGCCAATTTTTTATTAGCTGGTTTTTATGAGGATACCTTAATGTTTTGTGGCTTCCACATGGTTTTGTGTGTGTGTGTGGTATAAAATATATTTGACAGAGAAACTTGGCTAGAATCCTTTAGAGAATATCAGGAGTGAGCTGTTGAATTCATGTTATTGATAAGGGTATTTTATGGGCACACAAGATTAGTATAGTAACTCTCAATCTATTATGGTCTGTTATATATTGTTTTATAGCTGTCTCATTGAATTGTCAATACTGTGTTCAACAGCAGATTAAATAGAGACTATTTTTGTTTTAGAAAATTTAAAGTAGAAAATAATACATGTAACTGAACGTACTTGACCTGTGGAACCACAGGAACAAAAATGTAGAATTAAGGATATGTTTTTCTGTCATCTCCAAAAGGGCAGGTTTTGGCCCTAGTGACTTGACACCTGCTTTTGAAGGAACACCAGTCCAGTTTAAATTTCTATTCCAAAGAGTAAAACACTGCTAGTTTTGACAACTGCCAGCCTGTAACATTTTAAAGATTATAATTATTTTTAAAAAGTAGCTGGTATTTTTTAAAAAGAGAGCTCTCTTTTTTTTTAAATAAATCAAATCCTATACCACATTTCAACAGGCAACACAACTCTATAGTATTTGTTATTGATCTCTGGGGAAAGTCTAGGTCAGAATTGTCTCTTTTGAAATACCTAGAGAAGATTATCTTTGAATACATTGGTCTAGAAGGGTTTGTCACGAGTGACAGAAATACTGTCCCCTTTCCTCTCACTGCCTGGAGCCCTGGGGAGGCCAGAGAGGCACCAGAGGCTTTTGGCAGCCCCTGGTGCTGCTGGCTTCAAGAAATCTAATTGGCCTGTGAACGATTCACAGATCATGAAACAGAATATAATGCAATGAATGTTCTGGTTAGTTCTGTGCAGTTCTTGGAAATGTCAACAGTTCAAAACATTGCTAAAGAGTGTCTGGGTGATCTGAGCATAAATTGCTTGGATGTGCTGTACAACATTTCCTGCTTCTTCAGATGCTGCTAAGTGCAAGAAGAGGCAGCAAACTTTGGTACACAGAAGTTAGGGTGCCTGCAGAATATATTTTGTTAGGCAGATGTAGTCCTGAAACAGTATTATCTAGACAGCCATTTTCAAACCTATTTCTGTGTGTACACAGTATATGCCCATCTTAAAGAATATATACAGGCACTGTGGTGTTAAAACTGTGCACATTAGAGTGTATATGTATATCTCTTTCCAATATTTTTGTAACTGCTGAGTTTGGATACTAACAAGACTGACATCCTGAATGTCTCTTGGCTGGAATAGGTCCAAAGCCAGTTAATCTGTTAGTTCCAATAAGAGTGTTCAAAGGGTTAAAAATGCAAGAAAAGTATACACATAAATTAACAGGTGTTGAAGGCTAAGAACACTGTTTTTGTACTTGGCTAACCCACTAAGAAATACCAACAAAGTGTTTGGAGATACAGAATGCAATAGCTTTAAAGAAAAGAGAGCCATGAAATGTGATTTCAAGTAAAGCTTTCAAATGAGGATAAACCACTCTGGGTACATGTGGCTTAATAGAATGTAATTGTCTTAATCAGTGTTTGACATACACCATCATTAACTGTAGAGATAATGTCTACCTTGTTTAATAGGATATTAATTCCACAGCTAAGCAGCAGCGTAGGAAACTGCATGGTTTCCCAAGAGCGGTATGATATTTTTTTTCTCTTTTTCCCCAAAGCCTTATTATGGAGGGAGCATTCTCAGATAGTTACCAGTTTAAGAAGTTTCTTTGATTTTGTGTGTAGGAGTTTAAGCTGGTGTATCACAGCACTTCAGCAGCGCTCACATTTGCAAAAACAGACTGTCCTTCAGACATCTGAGGCCCATTTCAGAAGCATTTTTCTTTGCCATTTCACTAACAGAAACCACTGAAGGACACAAATCTATCTCTTTCCCTTGTACACAGAAAAAGCCTCCCAGGCAGTGGTTTCAGTTCAGCACATTCATTACCTTTTAATTGCTTCTAAATTGCATTGTGACCTGCTGCATCAATAGCCAAATCTAACAGAAAGGAGCAGGAGCTGAGCATATGTGGTGTTAGAAGCTTAACTGGCAGTTGTTTTGCTGCTGGACTGCAGAAAGGACACCACATGAAGGACGATGGCATTTTGGGATCTTTCTCAATAAAACATCATTAACATTGTTTCGAAGTAGCTGTAACTATCAGCTCGTTTATACGCCAGAAATGTTTCCCGTGGGCAATGAGCAGCACAGAACCTTGTTATGTCACTATCAGATGTGGATATATGTATTAAGTTTTTACTTGTCACTGACTAAATGTAAAACTTTCAATGTCAGCTGTGGCATGTAAGAGTTTCCATGGACAACGTACTTGCATGCAAAGTCACAACTGAATAAAGCATTTTATTTGAAATTCGAAGCCACGGTATCAGAATCACCCTTGGAGGAAAGATAAGCTTGAATACGTTTTAGGCTGAGCCACAGCAGGCCCGATGCTGTAAAAGGTAAGCTACCACACCAACCACTGTGGAAGCTGAGGTATAAAAATCACTGCTCCCCTGGAAGGCTTATTCAAAGCTGTTTTGCAGTCACTTATAGAATGTAACCACACCATCTTACCTACTGCTAATTCCAGCCAGCTAGCATGTGTGTTTTAGTCCTTTGTTTTACTCCTCCCCACCACCAAACAAAGGTACAATAACTGTGAGCTTAGGTGTGGCATTCACTGCATTGCAAGTGCACATTTCCTTTTCTTTAGCCTTTACATTTAGCAAACCATATGTATAGAATTAGTGCAGCTGTTGTTCCTTTACAATTTTTGGAGGATATTCTTTGTCTCTTTTTTCTGTGGGAACAGTATTTGGTTAATAGTGCGGAACAGCAGTATTTTAAATTATAACTTCCTTTGAAATTGTCCTACTTTAGGGATTGTGTCTGTTATAATAGGTTAACACCACTGGCTTTTGTCCACTACAGAGACTGCTGTAGCTTCTTTTTGTTAGATATTTCCCACTTTAGAGCCAGGCATCATTTGGATTGCTTCACAGGCTGCACCAGTCTTTGCAACTAGGGACACTGGTGAGAGATTCAAAAGAAAGTGGTTTGTGTGCATTGGTCTCCTGGCTAATTCACACAATTACAAACATTTAGATAGTTCTTATGCTGTTTGCAAATTTTGAGGTCACTATTTATTGAACACTTTCATCCAAAAAGGCTTTTCCCAAGCATGCTGAGAACATTAGAAATCCTAGATGTCCTTGAACTGCAACAGCATCACCCGGCTCCTCTCAGGTTACTCGTTGTTATCTCTTTTTTTATGGTGTGAGAGAGACCCCTGGAGGCAACGAAGTGCTGGAAGTGGCACGGGGAATAAACTGGCAATGCTGAAAATTAGGAGAAGGTGTCCTTGGTGGACAGAACCACCAGAGACTGTGGAGAGGGACTTGGTGAGGTTTTTACTGTAGGACACATGAATACCATCTCAAGAGGTCGAGTCCTCAGGTCATATTCTAGTTTAGCAGAACGACCTCCAGGTTATAGTCATCATGCACTCATCTGAGGGGAGATGGGTGGCAGAGTACTGAGAGGGACGCAAAAAAAGTATTGCAAAATTATTTTTGCCCTCATTTTAGGCTACATCTGTCTCAGCTATGGCTGAACCCCAAATGTTTGCAAAGCCTTTTAGGAAAGGTTGCAGACTGAAATGAAAAGTTTGTCTGGAAATAATATGGGAGACTCTTATTGCTTTCTATTTTTTCCTAGTTAGAGGAATTAATGACACTATTAAGCTAATTAGATTTCCTTTACATATAAGGAAAAATGCTGACTGAAAATCTGTAGCTACAGTAGTGGAAGTAATCAGACTGCATGGTTATACTCGTCAATTCTGACCTTAAAAGCTAACTATCAAGTATATGAAGCATTTCCTCAAAGCTACTTTCAAATTTGTCATAGAGATGAGTAAATAAATTATTCACAAGCACTAGCCTGGTTAAAGCAAAGTATATTAGAAATATTAACCATATATTTGTCAACTCCTCTTTGAAAAGCATTTTTCTATTGCTATTAGCTATTCTATTGCTATCTCCTTAAAAAAGGAGAGAGCAAAAAAAAAAGAAAGGGAGCCACATTTCTGCTCTGTGCCCTAGAAAACTCCCTTGGAACAAAAGATCTCCTAGACTAATGCATTTCAATAGAGTTCAATGGAGCATTTCAATGAAAGGTCTATCCCTATTTTTCTCCTCATATGGTAGCTTTCAAATGTTGACAGATGTGATCTACTGCCACGTTCCAGAACTGTCTGATTGAAATCAAAGATAAGGGTTTGCTCTCCTTGAGGTGAGCAAAAGTTGACTAACCCCACTAAATAGAAAGCTAAATTCAGCTTTAAAAAAAAAGAAATTAATACTAACGTCTTCATTTCTAAAGTTGGATGGGTCACTCCAGGCACAGGCTTTCACGGGGATTAGTCATTGCACCGTGGGTCTCCACTGCTCTCAATAACACCAGAGGAGGTTTGGAGCAAGGATGCAGTTTGAGCTCGCTGTGTACTCTGGCTCTGCCTGCAGCAAGTGGCTGGGTGCAGATGAGTTTGGACTTGGAGCCGCATTTCTTTGCCTGGCAAGAGCAGAAGGAATATCTCTATCTGTCTGTTTATGTATGCTCTTGGACCTATTGATTTTCCCAGTGATCTGTGGGTTACAAAACAGAGTTTAGGCACAACAGTTCTGCCAAATACTGGATAGCTGTGGAGTATGACAAGCACAACATAGTTTATAATTCAAAACCGTCATATTGGAGTACTTCAGGAAAAAAGGGTTCAGACAGTCTGCTTTTTAAACATTTCTCATATGCAAAAGAGACCATTTCCTTTAAGTTTTCAAATGTTATTCCTCCTACAGACCTGAGGTGCCCTGGCTTTCTTATGACAGTCACTGCATGAACTGGCCACGTGACTCAGAATGCTCTGGGTGGAGGTTGGCACTGCAGCTCACCTGGCAAATGCCCTGTGCCACTCTTGCAGTGCTGAAAACGTAAGCTTGCCCAGCAGACAATGCCACTGAAGGGATGCTGGTGTGCATCGGACTTGTAGCTAAGCCAAGTCTCTCTTCCCACTTCTTGGCAAAGGGCAGGAAGGAGAAGCATTATTACAAGAGGATGTGAAGTAGTGTCAGCTCCCCTCAGGCAAGGACTGATCTTGAAGTTCCTTGCTAACAACTTTGTGTTGCACCAGGACCAATGGAATAGAGCTGCCTTGCTGACACTGTTTGTTCAGACTGACGCTCGGAGCTGCTTTCATTAAGGTGAATTAGGCTTTGGGTTTTTTCCCTTCTGACAATTAGAGAGTTGACATTTGCTTTCCCAAGGTCACACAAGAAAGGGATCCTGAGAAGAGAACCCAGGTGTCCTGGCTCTCATTCCTATACATTAGGCTCAAAACACCTTGTCCTCCCTTTGCTCCTACACATTTACCTCTTTTGCTTCCATGGGGTTGTGGGGCTTTTTGCTGCACTGTACAGGCTGCCAAGCTTTGGAAAGAGTGTTGTATGTAATGAATGGTATCAATTTTCTTGCAAGTACTGTGTATTTGTAGTATAAACCTATTAACACTGACAAGCTAGCTTTTATGATTGCTGAATAAATCCTGAAGGCTCGGTCCTAAGTAAAGTTAATATCTGCCACATAGAAATTACCCAAGGGAATGTACCGCTCTTTGAAGTAGTTTTAGTATTTGCAGGACTGTGAAAGTTTAATGCAGCCCATAATCTGTTATCAGAAAATATTCGTGGGAAATCTCAGGATGTGAAAACACACTGAAACCTCCTGTAATTTTCTTCCTAAGATACTGAATTGTTGGTGTCTTTTTAAAATCTGAAGAGGAAATGAGACACTACGTAGTCACGTGCTGCATAATGAAATAAGTGTGCACCAATAAAATAACTTCGCTGTGGAATCGTTCAATTCTGAAATTTATGTGAAATAATTGTTTATTATTTAGTTGGAGTGATATTTAATGGAATTATTATACAGTTTGAGAACTTAGTTCTGTATTGTCAATGGTGTTTAGTGGGAAAAGCTGAAGAAATTACCCTACATTTGAAGTAAACAGAAATACCATTGCCAAAACAGAGCATAAAGAAAATTCTGAATTATGACCACCAGTGAATCAACTTGGCTTCATAAAGTTCATGTGTTTCAGTAGATAATAAATATTGTTGAATGTTCTGAGCCTACATAAAAGTGCTCTATAAAACCACCATGGATGATTTTCTGTCTAGCAGTGGCAAGGCGGAGCTGACTGTATGTGGGTAGCAGAAGTAAACCCCTGTAATTCTGGGCACAGCAGGGGCCAAGATGGATCCCCCTCCTAATTAGAGTGGCCTCTAGGCTGCTCCATTTCATGTTCAGCTGCCAGTGTTCTCCAGAGTCCACTTGGAAAGGGAGGTTTCTAGGGCACCGCAAAGCATCCTTACACCTGTGAAGGAAGTGGGAGTGGCATATGCAGCAGCGTTATGTCACCTGCAGACTGCCTCATCCTGGGGACCTGCTTGGGGGATTACTGGATTTGGTGGAACTGAAGGATGAGATTCATCATTCTGTGTCAACTTGGAGAGTTAAAACAACCAGCTTCACAACCCCACATAGGAAAACAAGGGAATCTAAGAAACTCAAATGGCTTGTAACTGTGGAGGATATTTTAGACTGTTCTAGTACCTGAACAAGGATATAAAAGTCAAGCAATATACATTTATCCATTTGGCAGTGAGGCAGGGGGTTTTCAACAAGAAATATCTCTTTGTCTGTAGCTATTAATAAGGTATTGAAAGAACTGCATTAGCTTTCCCAAGTTCTGTATATCATTATCTATCAAGTTCCTCTGTCTTTTTTGAGTTATCTCCCAGCTTCAAACATGTTTGTTTATTCTTTTTTCCACTTCTACATTGGTTCTAACTAACTCCAATAGTCTTTGGACCCATTGCTTGTGCTGGCTTTATCCCAGAAACAGGGTGAGCAAACCACTGCAGATGGGAGGCCACCAGCTGGATAGCACAGCTGGATGTTTGCAGCTGGACAAAGCTGGGTAGATCCAGCAGCTCCAGTCCAAGTCCAGGCAGCTTTGCCTGCCCTCCTATACAGCACAAATCCTAATGCATCATAACACATTTACTAATTGGTTTTATAGCTTATTCACTTACTGCCTATACCAATCATTTTTCTTCCTGTGCTTCAGGCTGTGTTCCCTGATTTCACATGTCTTGCTGTGTGACCTTGGAAAGGCATAAACATTGTGAATTTTGAAATTAGATTTGAAATTAACTTTCTTTGTGGGCTTTTTTTCCCCCATGCTGTAGTCTTGTAAGAGAATCACCTTTAGGCTTTTGCTGAAATGGTTTGGCTTCTAAAGTACTGAGTAATAAATTGTACATTCTAATGTTATTTCTTCATGGCTGCCACAAAATTCTTTGTAAATAGATGAATAATTTTCTCGTGACCTTTTTAAAGGATGAAAACCAGTTTGACTGGCACAGCAAGCCACCAGCAAAGTTTGTTTTTCTTTTCCACTTAAAATCCCCATGTTCTACTTGAATATGTATTTTCAAGAAAGTTAGAGATGTTTGGAGACCACGTGGGTTGAGGGAAAATGTAGGTGGGGGCGATTCCTGGGCACTGTATCTGTTCTCTCTTCTCTTCTGTAGATTTTCAGATGATTATTCTCGCTTAATCTGAGAGCCTTCTAGATTTGTGTGTGGGCAGCTGACATCCAACGTGTTGCCAGCTAAGTGAGATTATCTGTTGTTTGGGGATGTGCATGTAATGTGTGCTTAACCTTAAGTAGCTGTAGGTACCCGAGGTTCAGAAAAATGAAGCATAGACAAGATGTCAGTTGGTCCTCGTTGTTTTGTAACTATTATAACTCTTAAATTTTTCACTGACAAGATATTGCTTTATATTTAGGCAGCTTAAACCTGTTAATTTTGGAATTGGTAGGGAATTTTATTGAGTACTAAAGCTTTGTCTAGCTTTGTCTAGCATATTTGCTGAGAGTTAAGATCCAAGTAGAAAAAGGTCACCAAAACTTAAGTAATTCAAGGCTATCATCTCGTGCTTATAACATCCCCATAACACCTCAGAAAAGAAACTCGTTATTGATTGTGCCTAAGGCTTAGGATAAAGTATGTCCCTGTGTAGTTAATTGTACCCCACGGTACTGCATCATTTCTGCTGTGGCAAGCTCAATTTAGTCTTGTGGAAGTATTACCCTGTAAGATTTGCAGATGAGGCTGATAGACACCCATTAATTAGGTGACCACAGGAAATGTGGAAGTGTCCAGTTGGGAAATGGGACTTTGTAATGAATTATGTCTGGATGTGCCGGTATTAATGGCATCTCAACATTTGTTGATATGTACCAAGGAAAGTAAATCAAAGAACTGTTCAGATGGGTTCAGCTGAACTTGTGTTTTGCAATGCAGATGGGTTGCAAGTGCCTAGTTCTGGACCACATCCTAATCTGTTTCAAGTCGTTGCAACATTAAGGTCACAGAAAGTCTGAGACTGAATCTGGGTTATTTATGGCCAGACGTGTACCGGGGGTAGAATGAAGACTAAAAAGGGTTGGAAAATAGCAAAGGCTTATCAGTCTGTATCTTTCTTATTGCAACAATAAACTCATTAGCTCAGTAGTACCTGGTCCTCTGGGTGAGCTGGGCCCCTGTGCTCTTGGAAAGAGTCAGAAAGCACTGAGTTTTGTAGGCGTATCTCAGCTTCCAGTGCAACAGTTCTTATTTATCATGGGAATTATTACCTTTAAAAAACATTTTAGCAACGAATTCATATTTCACCTGTTCTCCCTGTGGAGTGGCTTGAAATGAAATGATGGTGTATTGCACACCAAAGCTGTGTTCAAGTAGTGCTGTGACTTCTGAAGTATATGGTGTCCAAGGAGTTTCCAAAAATCTCCTTATTTTTTCAAGTCCCCCAAACCTTAGCCTACCACTTGATTGCAGTGCATTGCATGGCACTCTTACACAGTGCTATTAATGTGACTTTGCTTTTCTAAATGTACCACTTTTCTTCAAATACTTCTGGCTTGTGAGTTCTGGTTTTCAGCCGAATTTACATTCTAGCAGTATAAAAAATGGAGCATCAGTTTCTGTAATTGTGTTTTTCTTGATGTATATCTTGCTGAGGCACTGTGGCAAACAGCTCAAACCCAAAAGGCTCATGCCCCTCTGACAGTGTTTTTACAGTGCTATTTGCCTCCTGTGATTAAAGGGTCTTTTTAAAAATGAGGGTGGAAAAAGGAGTACTTCGAGCAAAGGATTCATTGGTTGTTTTTTCAGCATAATTAGAATTATTAGAATAGAATAAATGTCTGTAGTAAGTATCTAAATTCTTCTTTGAAATAAGCAATCTGTTGTACCTCTCTCTTTATAGAACAGAAAACTGATAAACTGGAGGTGTTTAACATTTTAAAACACTTAAGAATTTTTTTCTTGTCGGTTTTCAAGTGTTCTGTGGAAATGTAGATTACTGTCTCTTGGTTTGCTCAAAATAAGTTATATAACAATGGACATTGCCAAGAAAATGGTTGCAATTGTAGCAAATGATTTTTGGTGTTACACCAAGTCTTCTTAAGCAAGTTTCGTTATTTTTTGGACTCTCAGACTAATTAGTGCCGTATCAAGTTATTTGGATAAACTAAACTGGGTAGAATTTGCAGAACCGTGTTTTTGCTCAGTGGGTGGTTTCCATGGAAAGCCCACACTACTGCAGAAAATTCTTTTGTATGTGTGGCAGCATGTGAAGAAAAATAGGACCACGTGAAAACAAATTCTCAGAATTATAGATTAAAAAAAAGAAGTCTCTTCTGCAAATATCGGTTAAAAGCTCACAGTTTTAATTCATCTAGCACACATAGGTGGAAAAACAATTTCTGACCAGAGCCAGATATTATATTTGTCCAGCAACACCTACAGCTCATATATCATTTCACTGAACTGAGTGATTCATGGCCCATGTATTATTTTCCAGGATGATTAAGTAATAAGGCAAGAACATGAAATAAGGAAGGAAATAAATTGGCAGTGTTTCTATAGCTACAATTCTTATGGCTTAATTGTTTAATGGAAATAAGATGAGGTTCATACATTCCTAATTGGAGGAAACTATGAGCTGATAAGATAATGTAGCACTTCAGCTGGCTGATTGCTATGTTCAGTCCATGTGTACAAAACTTTAGATTAGCCTATTGATTACCTAGTTGAAATGCCTACCATGTGGAACACTAAATTTGCCCAAGAAAAAAGTAAAAGAAACTTCAAAAGGTCTAATAGAACTCTCACACAATTATGTACTCATTGACACAGTGAATTCATTTTTTAGGTGGACGTGTTTTAAAGAGTCTGCTGCTGCACATTTAGTTTTTACTGTCTTTAACTTTCAAAGCTGTTACTCATTCTTCACTATTTCTGCATTTAAACAAACGCACCCACACTTGCAGACTATGTAAATGTTAGAGATGAGTTTTTCCATGAAGCAACAAGTAAGCAACCTCTTGCAGATCAAAGAAAAAGCATGATTTATAACCTGTTTGTAACAACTTTGAAATTGGATTTTATTAAAGAAATGTATTGCTTATTATTCTAAGTACAGTTGGAAAACACTTTTTAAGACAGCAATGAAATAAAATGTGAACGCTGCCGAAGTAGTCCCTAAAATAAATAATAAAGTGTGAGGGGTTGCAGAATATAATGAGGGCAAGAACAGGTTCACCTTAGGTAGCCACCATCCAGTGACCACCAGTGTCGAAAGCTGCTGCTGTCGCTGTCTCATGGGTTCAGTGACACGTGCCTGAAACCAGTTAAGTATTTGGCACCACCTCGGGGTCTTCCCAAAAACTACTGCTCAACCAGCACCTGTTATTCTTTCGTAGGCCAAAAGTGTGTTGTGCTTCCTTGAGAGCTGATTTCAGCTTTCCTTCTTCCTGAGGTGATGTTTTTATCTGTGCAGGACCTGTGGGTCCATCTGCTCTGTGTGCTGTGCAGTGTAGAACAGAGCAGCTTATCCCTCCCATGCGCCAGCAATGCAACAATTGCAAGAGATGCTGTGGGAAAACACAGAGATGAAAGCAATGGAAGACTCTCATCGCTGGAAGTTTGTAAATAAAATCCTTAATTTCAGCAACTTTTTTTTTTTTTTAATGTAGCAAAGTGGATTGGAGCAGAACAGACTCATTATTTGAAAGCAACTTGCAATGCAAACTGATTTTTCTTCATGCATTTAAAAGCACTTGCACAAGATCTGTTTTGGGGAAAAGTGTTATCAATATATATTTTAAATTAAACTTACTGGAGCATAGGCATCTTTGAAATGGAAATGAAAACAGCTTTCTAGAGAATCCATTTAAATCACAATTCAATTAGATACCTCTTGATCACAGTCTCCCTACGGCAGAAATTCCTGTTGATTTCTGGAGGTTGCTTCAGCTGCACTCCCATATCTACCTGGGATTTTCTCCACCACCTCTTTCTACAGCATAAATCCAACAGGAAATGCATCTGCTTAGGGAAAAGGTGACAACTGTAAACAAGAACATGGTTATTGTGCAGGACCTCTACAGCTCTAATAGTGTTCTCTGATACTCAGCCAGAAGTGTAAAATACTCACTGAAAGTCAGTAGCAGGGGGTCCGACTAAGAAATTGATTTATTTTCTTTTTATTTTAGCAGAATTATCAAATAAAGAGTGTAAATTGTGCATTTTGTTAACTAACAGGCTTGTGGCACCTTCAGGAAACGCATTGACATGAGAGGTGTCTGGTTGTAATGATGCCTCACAGGACAGGAGGAGACATTTGAAAATTTCTGTGAGAAAACAGAATACTCAGAGGGGAGTGGGAGGAACAACACTGTCCCAGCACACTCATTGCTGGTGGCACACTTTGTGCTAGCCCTTTTTTGGTTACCCTTTATGAAATATATGACTCAGCATTAAAGATATAATTATATTTAAAAAGCCAACCTTTAGCTGTGTCAGAGAGCATTTACAGTTGCAGATCTTTTAACTGAAGCTGTTAAGTACAATATGTTAAATAAATGAATCGATGCTTTTACTTTTTTTTTTGCAAAAGCAGATCAAATGAGAGAGAACCCATTATATTAAAAATATATTATGGAGTATTTTGACAAAATGTCATAAAATAAATATGTATTGTGCCCAGTGAAACTTCTGAATTCTGGAAATTTAATTACACATTCATTCTTACAATCACACGGTCTCTCCTACAGATCTGTGAAACAGAAAAAACCTTAAACCCATGCACCAGCATGTTAGTCTGTCTCCAGCAGTATCAAATAATATATTTTGTGGTGACTTCATTCCACAGATTCCCTTCAGTCATATATTCCTTTAGTCGTTGTATATTGGACACTTTAATGTCACTCACTGTAGCTGAGAGCAAATATTTGCGAGCTTCAGACTGAAATCTGCCTCATAACTGAGGGCTGAACTCCCAGCTTGCTCTCAGTGTTGAGTTCCAGTGTTGGTGCTGTGCCAAAACAGTGGTCAGATACAGCTTTTGTCAAGTGATGGTTAAATTACTTGCTGAAACCATGGAAAACGGTGGCCTACACCAAAAATCATGGGAATGTGACATGGTTGGTCTCCTTAGATCATTAACTCAGGGCCCTCCTTCTCATGGTATAATTCTTTCTGCCCTATGGATTCCGTGGGGTATCACAAACAGTGCTGTACACGGAACCTGAATGACTTCTGTGGCTGTTGACAGAATTCAGGCTACATAGCATGTACAGGAAGAAGCATTAATTGTGTAGATAGGATTTAATAACATTCAATGAGGCTTAGATTAAGCCCAAGAGGCCTTTTCTGTACTAGACATAATGTAACTACAACAGGAATAATTTCAGCAAACCATTTGAAAGCAATTATTTTTATAACTCTGCTTTGTCCCATAGGAAAAAAAAAATCAATTATGCAGTTCCCATCTGAGTTGCTTTTAATATTTAGTCAACAGTTGGATATATATCTATGAACAGATGATACATGGGGTTTTTCCATATCTCTAAATATTGTATTTAATTTCTTTCTACAAAATTAAAATTAAAATACAAAATTTTGCTCTAGGAAATAGATGCACATGCAGCACAGTAGGTGATGGCACAAAGTTTAGGAATTTTTTCCCCAGATTTATGGGTTGATATCTTCAAGTTGGGTCGTAACATGCCTTGTGAAATCTCTCAGCTGCCCAAAAGGTCTGTTTCCTGCCTTTCCACCCGTACATACAAATTGATTAATCTGGAAGATGACAAATTTTCAACATATTATATTATGCTCTTTGAACCTGCTGACCTGTAGTCATAATACACAAAGAGCAGGTTCTCTTTCCCTTTAAAGTATTGTCAAAAGCCAGAGGGTGAAATAGTGTATTTTTATAGAAAAACAATAATTCTAGCAGGGCAGATTGTCAGTAGCTTGACTGCATTCTGGGAAGCCTAAGAAATGGTTCCCTACACAATTTAGTGTTTGAGGTGTGTGCTCTTAAATACTTCTGCACCAACCCTCAGATGTGCAACCATATTCCTAACTTAGTTGTGATTGCTTGCACAAGTGTGCTGTAGTTCATTGAGGTTCCACTCCTGCCCTCAGACAGAGATCTGTAGTTCCTGCATCACTGGGCTACCTTAGAATGGCAGGGTCACAGAGGGGAACAAAATTAAGGAAGGCAGAAACCTATTTGACCCACTGACACACAGAGAATATTATGAGACATAATAATTATGTTATTACCAGTGGGAGTAGAGCTCCTGTGACAGATAGAATCCTATTGTAATCCTTCCTTAATTTTTTATACATATCCAAATAATTCTCAGCGAGAGTTCTGATATGTTAAAGTAGGAAGCAATTAAACACTTTCTCCTTTTCCTTTCAGCTTAGACTGCGATATTTTATTTCTCAGGTGGTACTTTACTATAGAGAAATATGATTAACTCACTACCTCAATATATATACATATACACACACATTCTTTGTAAATATTACAGTAACAGTAATGGAGGATTTCCTGATTCTGTCACTAAGGTTACCAGTTTTGTCTAGGAGTAAATTACAGTGAACTTACATTGCTCCTATTAACAGGCCTGCTTGCAATTCTGTGATACAGTCTCCTGAGCTGTGACCTGGCTGCCTCACAATACATTTCCCTGCTGAAGAAGTAGAATGACCTGACAGGTTTCATTGGAGCTGGACTCACTACAGTACTGTGTTCTTAAGTACCAAAAAGGCACTTGGCATTTCAGGTGAGGAGCAACAAATTCCAGCGTGGAAGGCCTGCTTGGAGGTGCTTTAGTTCAGTTTAAGTACTGAATAACAGAATGCTGCAAGAAAACTTCACTAGAGGCATCTCTGAGTAGTATGCAATTTGGCTTTAAATATCAAATTCATCAAGCTTTCAAAGCCCTGAATAATATTCCTTTCAAAATTTGGACCTTACTGAATTTGCAGAAGTAAATTTAGGAGCTAAGCTGTAATTGCATCTCAGCAGCCCACGGCCAAAAAAGATTTTTAAGAAGGGTTTTGTATGAGAAGCCTATTGAAGGGGAGCCTAAGCAGTTTATCTGATTGTGGCTAATGCAGAATAAACAAGTGAAGGAGGTGTTGGAAGTGCTACTGTGCCTGAATGAGAGGAGGAAAAGGACCTTATACTGATTCATGTGCAACTATGCATGCTTTGTTACTCATAGCTGGCTGAAAAATACAAGGCGTTTGAAATAGACTGGATGCAATTTTCATGCTGCTAACATATGATACCTTTTTAGGCAGCAGATAGGGGACAGTTGGAATGAATTTCCAGTTTCTGATGGCACAGCTTCTGCAGGCAGTCAGCAGCTGGCTTCTTATTTCTGTGAGCACCTGTGCACAGATGAAGGGTCAGCACTTTATAGTCCAGACTGCACATCTGGATTAGAAGTGATTGTAGATCTTGGAATGTATTATAATGTAAGGAAATGGAAGCAAAAAAGTGTTTGAATGTGTGATTCTTTGGTGAGGTATTGCTGAGTAAGGCTGCACTGTTCAGGAGGAAGTGGCTTGATGAGTACAGTTGGAAAGGGTGGATAAGAACACCTGATTTCTGTGTGTCATGGAGTGCAGGGCTGGGATCTGCAGCTGCTGCCAGCCATAAATAACATATAATAAATTCAGAGCACCACCTTCCCTTCCCTAGCATCAGTCAGGGCTGGCAATTGTCAGTACTCGGGGAAATGCAGGTTTGGGAATCCCTGAAGTAATCAATATCTAACCATGGCTTGGTGTGTTTTTTGTTTGGATAATACAGACAAGCAATAGCAACTGGCACTACCAGATTTTTTCCATGATTCTTGCTTTTTAATGTCTTTTCTTGTGTTGGAGCTTTCTCCTTGAATTCCTGCTTTTTTTTTCCCCAATGCTTTCAGTTTAAACACACCAATGTGCCCATTCCTGTGTGTGGAGTTAGTTGCTTGGGAAGATGTGCTTTTCTCTCTCCCAGTCAGCTCTTGCTCTGGTGTTGCCACGTAGCTCTATCCTTAATGCCATCATCTACTATTTTCTTTATCTCACTCCATAAAGAAGCTTAATTGTTTTGTTTGAGGCTTTTTATTTAGCCTGGCTGATGAGCATGCTAAGCACCCTGCAGCCTGGAGGCCTGTGATCAGAGATCTGTGATCTGCCCACAGATCAGAGGCACGTACCATGCCACCACGGCTTTTCACAGGAGATTGTTTGGTTGGCTGCACACTGATGCTGCTTAGCAGGGACATGTGGAGCACAGCAGCACGATGAGGGGCTTGGCAGCCCCCTGTGCCCCCAAACCACAGTGTTTGGGAGGGATCCCACTGCATCAACCAGCCTGGCTTCTGGTGGGTAGCAAAGCCCCAAACAATCCCTGTCTTTGGGTGCTCGTGTTCTGTGCTGCTCTCACAGATAAGCAGGGATGGCTGTTGCATCCCATCGTAGAACCCGTCAAAAGCACAACAGAAACAACCTTCTGCACTTGTTGTAACTGGAAATAAACTGTGTTGGAGACAAATTGTATTGCTTTTTCTGAGGAGTATTGTCCATAAGGTATTTTGTATGCATGTGATTTCTATGATCGCTTCCATAACACTTTAGATGTAGGAACATGGATCTAAGTAACTTTTAATTTGGACAAAAGCAGCAGGTGCATGTCCTACCAGGACAAGAAAAAAAATGTATCACCTTTCTAGTCAAGACTTTCTGTTGGGGCTATAACAAGTCGGAGAGCTCTGCCAAAATTAAAACGTGTCTGTGCAGCTCTAACTTCAGTGGTGCTGTGTAGAAATTGTTTGGGGTTTTAAAAAAACCTAACCGAACAACAAACAAAAACTCCAACCAAACATGGGGGAAAAACAAACCAACCTGCCTAGGAAGCACTCTGAGCCCTAGGAAACAACTCAGAGCAGCACTGTTGGAAAGAGGCTGAAAACAGGGAGGCATAATCTTAGCCTGTAAACTCGTAACTCAGTTTAGAGGTTTCAGTAAAGCTATTTGTGAAAACTGGTAATTTTTTTTCCTAGAAAGAAATTGATTTTTAATCTGGCAAGAACTGTTTGTACGTGATAGTGATTTAAAATGGATAATAATGCCAGGAATAAAGGAAAAAAAGATTGCAAATAGCTCGAATAAGTCAAATGTATCAAAAAGCCATTCACTTTTCTTCTCCTGCCAGGTGCATGAGAAGCATTAATGTGGCAAATCCTTTTTTCTTTTTTTTTTCAACTCGTTATATTAAAAGGCCTTAAGTTGGAAAAATAGAATCTGTAAGGAATTAAACTGAACAGAATGTGGAATATACAAAATAGATATAGGAAATTACTGTCAAAATTGTAAAACATTACAGTAATATCCTAATTATTTGTGTAGAAGTAGCCAATATCTAGAATTTTAGCTGAGAAGTGGGTTACTTAAGAAAATTAATGGGTTAATTAAGAAATTGTTAGTCTTTTTTTGGCTTAGTTTTCTCAACTTGTGTATCAGAAGAATCATCCAATGCAACCCAATATCCTCTTTCTGACTAGTTGTCTTTTGTTTTTGCTAGGAAAAATATATGTGGGCACATTTGAGTTGTAGAATGAGCAACCTGCAGTCGTTTGAGGACTGTAAGTGCAGTGTTACATTTCAATGGAAGGTTAGTGCAAATATTCTAAATGGGATTTCAATAAAGGAGAAGGGGATAATGAGAAACTGACTCCTTCCTGTCATGGAAGGGTGTTTTTTATGCTCCTGATAGAAACCTGCAGGCTTGTCAGCAGCACATACTTTTTGGAAATGTGGAGGGAACCAGTCTAAATTTTGCATATAGAAAGTTTATTCACCAGCACATTTTCTTCTAGTTAGATATGCACTATGTATATGTATTTACTTCTGTGTAAAGGTGTAGCTCAGGGATGGAGATTGCAGCACTGACACCAGAAATGATACTACAAAACTTCTTTTTTTCTAGTGCAGTATAAATGGCTTAGCTTTTTCAAAACAAATCATTAAATCTTTTCTGGCTTGCATGGCATGGTTATTTTTATTCCCTTCCTTCCTTTCTGCCATCTGTCTATAAACATATTGATTGTCCCAGTATTCTCTGGTTGTGCTGCTGATGCAGTGTATCAGTTTCCTTTTTATTACAGGGACTTTTTCCCCCTGATCTTTGGAGGATATTTATGTAAGCTGAAACAAAGCTTAGTTATAATGGTGATGTAAGCAAGGGGATAAAACTGCATTGATCCAACATTGACTAAAATCTAGAGGAATAAATCACCTTGGAAAAAAGGGATGGGGTCAATAGTTTTGAATCATTAGTTCATTTCTTGTGATTTTGATATATTAAAGTCTAATTTTTTCCCCCTATGTTATTATTGTACTTACCAGAAATGTTCTTGACAAGCTGAAAAGAATTTTGTCAAAGGCCTGTTGAATATTTTTAGAGAGATACTTTGAATATTCTATTTTACAGCTTCAGGTAGTTAACCTTCTGGATAGGTTGTACAGCTCCTATCAGAGTGATCACAAAGATATGCTGGGTCAAGCTCTTCCTGTCTTAAATAGTCTTACAGTTCTACAGACATGGAATTAAAACAACTAGTTTTTGTGAGGCTGATTTCCAGATTCCTTTTAAAGGTACTTAGCAAGCTGTGTTCATTGAAGAACATGGCAAATAGGGGTTGATCCTAAAAGTCAAGGCTCAAATTAGAATGGAGGTAATAAATCATGTCTCTGAAAAGAACAGCTGTCTTCAATATATATTTTTCCTTATAAGGACTGGATAGAAATTAAACAGTATAAGTCCAGAAAATTAGTCTGTAAATATTTTTGTTGCTTCTTGAAATTGTCTTTGCTTAGGTGGAAGATATCTTTCTAAAGGGTTTTCTATTTATTACTTATGCAAATTTTATATAAAGACAGTGCTCTTGTGTGATTCATCCTGTTATCTGAAGGATAAAAGTACAGACAACAACTTTGAAGAAGTGCTAATAAATTACAGTTACAAGAGAAGAACACCCTCCTGTGTTTTCAAATCACACTTGTCTCAGCACTTAAGTTGATTTCTTCTTAAAGACAGAAATCACTGCTCTTTTCTCTTTCTAGTACTTTTGTGGAACTCGGGCAGAACTGCTTGTTTCTGATGAAAGGTGTGTTCTGATATTAAAGTCTTCTGATTCAGTCACTGGGCTGCACTTGGTGGCAGACTTTCTCCTAAGGCATGGTGTTATGGAGGCCAGTGTTCCAGTGGTAGAGCCAATCCTGTGTCACAGTGAAGCAAAAAAGTGTAAATGGGTTAAAAATAAACTTGACAAATTGGGATGGAATGGGTACTCCAACTCAACAGTGCCTAAATCTCTTGCTGGAAGTCAGAAAGTTATTTTAGACTACAATTATCTTGTATATCTTCTCAGAATTCTCTTAGTATATGCTGCTAGATCCCTTCTGAAATAGAACCATCTGGTGCTGTACTGTCATGAGCATCTCTGATCAGAATTTTGATTCAAGAAAATTTCTAAGTTCATGCAACCACAGCTGGGAAGGAAAAGACTTTAGCAGAACTAATAAAGCTCTTGCAGAACTTCTGAAAATTCTCACTGTTCTTTCCCAGAAATGTGGACTTCTTAAATCAAGTCTATCCCGCAGGAATTATATATTAGTTTTGGTAGGGATAGAGTTCTAAATCCTTAATCTCAACTGATTATCTGACAGATAGAAATGAGCCTGCATCTCACCCTCACACACCCATGGAGTCTGCTTCAGGGTCTTCTCTTCTTTCATGCGTGAGCTCTACTTGAAATGCTCCGGAGTTCATCCTGGTGAGAGATGGGGAGCGTTTGTGAGACTGGAGGAGAGTTTCACATCCAGATTTCTCTTTGTCATGATCATTAGACACTTGCTGTTTTGTGAACAGCTTGCTGAGCAGCCACCCTTCGCTGACTGTGGGGAAGACAAAGCTTGCATTTTACCCCCCTCACTTAATGTGGTTGGATTCACCAAACAAAAGTGTGACCATTAAACTTGAGTGAATATATATGCATCGATTGTCATGAAGGGACATGGCTGAAAAATAGTAAATATTAGTACTTCTCAAAATGGATATGGAGAATTTTGACAAAACGTGCCTAAATTCCATATTTTTGGAGGACTCAACAGCTTAATCTAAAACAAAGTTTTCCGTGTTTTCGAATTATGCAATTGAATCATGTGATCAGTCCCATAACATGTTTCCTGGCTAGGAGTTTAATTAGATGACTGGAGTTACCATTCAGACTGGGAGTTTCCAGGGAAACCTGAGGAAGTTTAAACAAATGTTCAAACAATGCTCAAGACCCTCATGGTTGGCAGGCTGCCTCAGGCTGGCACCCCGTGTTCTGAATTTCCCCTTGCTTCGGGGACATGTTGGGTCTACAGAGGGTACCTGGGGGTCTTACGTGTTCTTCTACAAGTAGATGTTGTTCCATAACTTAAAAAAATTCCCCACACAAACAAAAACACTACTCTGACTTCAGTATGAAAGAAATAATGTGAAGTTGGGAGTTTTTAAATCACTTAAGGCCAACTATGCTTTCACCTCTCTAGAACTTGGTGGTTTTTTCTGAACAAATGGAGCTGAAGAGGAATGTTTCAGAGAAATATTTCTGAAATTGCAGTTTTCTTGTAAAGAGTGTTGATGTGCAAGTAGCTTTTGGAGAAAGTTCCTTTTTTTCTTTATTTTATTCTTAATTTATTTTAAGCTTGGGAAATCAGGCCTTTTTGAAAGATGGATGTTTGGAATATTGTGTATTCTAATCCTGTTTCTTTCCCTGTCATAATAGCAATCTCATTTTTAGAGATACCAACCTCCTCCTCCAGCCAGCTGGCACAAGCACGAGTGTTCTGTGAAAAGCTGACACCTTACAGTGGTTCTCTTAATGGGAGCTTTGCTTTCTGATTGGGAGGGAGGGGACATCAGCTCTGGTCTTCCTACGTGCCTTGTCCTTGATAATGGGTTCTGCTCTGAAGGAGGAGGACTTGCTTCCTCAGCTAAGGAAAATAATGAGGTGGTTTTCTTATGACCACTGATTAACTCTGTATTTTCTGTTACTACAACCTGTGGAAAGAAAAAAAGCAGCAGCTGCTGTTGCTATCCAGTGCAGGAGTGTAGAAGGATTTGCAGAGTGGGTTTAGACCCATCAGCTGTCACCTTGTGCTTTGGTGGCTCTGGAAATGAGAAGGAAGCCCTGGCACCGAGCAAGGGAGCCCTCTGGATTGCATCCTGGGGCCACAGGGCGAGAGGAAACCTGAAAGTTTACATATTTAAGACAAAATAAGGCACTGATAAGTGCTGTAAGAGAGGGAGAGAAAGGATAGAAGGACACACTTTCAGAACAGATGAGACTGGAGGAGAATTAGGAGTAAACTATAACGAAAGAAACAGTGAAAATGGAGAGGGACTACAAGCTTATGGAAAAACAGCATTAGGTTCGTTTTGTTGTTGTACTTTTTCTTCAGAAAAGGGATTTAAACAAAAGAAACTATAGGGGATAGACGAGAAGAAACAAAAGGAGGAAGGGTTTAGATTAAATGCATAATAAAATAATAATGTAGAAAGTGTGAAACCAAGTGACCACAGGAAGTATTTCCTTTTTCAATTTAAAAAGGATATGCAAGGGATAAAATTTTACATGGTGTGCAATAGCCAATAAAGAAAGCTTTGGGAATTCTGTCCATCTCTCTTTACGGATTTTATTTCATTTTTTGACTATTTTTCCAACTTATATACTCTGCCTTCAGTTTTTGCAAACTATTTTATGAAATGCAGAAAATATTAAAATGCATCTGATTCTCCAACTCTAAGCCTGCCTTTTAATATCTGGGATAGCTACAAATTGATTGCCTTTTGTTAAGGAAAATAGCGACTAGTTAAGGACTGGCCACTAGTATTGCAAATGTATTTTATGGCATTTAATTCACTAAAGTGATGGCATATTCTGTCCTTACAAGGTCACATCTCAGTTCATGTTGTGTCCTCAATAAGGGTGCATGTTTTGAACACACACTGTGAAATCACCTGCTACGTTCAGTGGATGAGGGCTGGTTGGAAAGTTGGCTTTGTGTATCTGTACTCCACACAGGTCTGATGCAGGTTGTTATCTACAGCTCTGGGAATTACCTGAAACCTGGGGTACAGCAAATTCCTGCCACGTGTTCAATTGCTAGGCTGGTACTCTTCTACTCACAACTTGCAGTATTAAATTATTTCATTCTTCTCTTCCAAAAAAAAAAAGGTTTAGAAGTTAATAAGTTATAGATAATAAGGCAAAACTGCCTGCTGTAGCAAGAGTCTGCCTAAAATATAAAAATGTGGGTATGTGTAAAAATGAAATGCATCCCAATTCCTTTTTCAAATGAAGATGTGAATGAGCTTCACTTTATATACTTTATCTTAAAGATGTGGTTTTGTTTGTTTTGTTGCTTACTAGAAGACACTGATATTTGCAGCTATGAATTTTTCATAATAATCCATGCAAACTGCTGCTAAATATTTGAGATCAGTAAGAAGATATTAGAGAGTCTACATCTAAAATTGTCATTGACTAGAAAAAGACTTTTATAAATGTAGGAAACCAGATCAGTTCAGTCATTTAGGCAATGTTTTTTCTAGAATACAATTTAGCAAAGTATAAAATGTTGCTCAGTAAAGATCACTTCAGTGACTATGGAGACCTGAATCCCCTGGCTCGAGTTCTAATAACTACTCATAGTGCCCAACCAGTTAAAGGCTGAGAATTTGCTACAGAGAGAAGCAAGAAATAAAAAATGCTAGTAAATAACATTGCAAACAGCTTTGCATGATCACACGTCAGTGGTTTTGAGTTGGTAAACAGCACAATGGTATCAAATAGAACTACTTAATCATTAGATAAAGAGTTGTGATCTATAAAAAGTAATTCTAATTAAAATCCAGTGTCTGTGCACCGCAATTTATTGCATCCTTTGCAAGCTCTTTGCTTTCAAAACTAATTAGAGTGATACAAAGAGAACATATTTTAATATTGGGGACCTCATCACCATACATTTGTGGTACCTCATGCCTGTTTCATCCTCCTGTCTTGTCTAATTTATCCTCAAAAAGTATGTTTGCTTCAAAACTACATCCTCCCTTACCTGTTGCACACCTCAGTTGTGTCATTCTCAGAATTTTCTCTTCAAGAATGTTCTGTTTCTTCAGGGTTTTCTGGGGGGCTCTTTTTTGTTCTCTTAACTGTTTGATTTTGTTTTGGGTTTTATTTGTGCCTCGGTTTGTGTGGTTTTTTTGTAATGTGAATATATTAATGAAATATTTCTTGGCTTATCATAAACCTATAGAGGTCACATGCTCTTGTCAATGAAGTAATAGCAGCTGATCTTGTTCATCATGTGTTTGCTTTGGCGCTTGAAATCTGGATAAAAGTAGACATTTTATCATCAAGATTTCAGTATAGAAAATATAGATTATAGATTATGTAAGTAATGATGTGTTTTCAGAAACATTGATTGCTAATGTGCGGCAGACTTTTGACAATGGACATGGTAATATCTAAATGCCTAAGGGAAAGCCTCCAATAATAAAATGAAAAATACTATGTATGGTGTTGTGTTCATGGCTAGTGAATGCAGTTTGCAAATGCACGTGCAAGGCTTAAGGATAAAACAGCATATTTTGGGATTTGGTTTAGAGAAAGGAGAAGCAGAACTCTCGGAAAAGAAATCTCTGGTATCTGTTGTTCATTTTGATTTTATGAAGCCAAAGACATTGTGAGAGTGATAATGACTGTTAGTGTTTGCTTCATTGAAATAAATTCTAGTAGTTACTAACAAATTACTGCCTTATTTAATTCTTTTTCATTTGGAGTATGCACAGTACTTTCCTTTAGGCTTCCTTTCATATACTTCCCTCACAGCCACCACCAGAGGCAGACTTCCCCGGATACTTGCAATTCTTTTTTGAATTCCCTTAATCCTTGAGGATGCTAGAAATGAGGCTTTCTTCCTTTAGGTATATAGCATGTATATGCAATGACAGTGATTTAAATAAGTCAATATTTCTTCCCACAAGTGAGATGTTTAAGCCCAGGTTCATTTCTGAGCTTGATTGAAGGCAGGTTTTTTGCGAGTGCTTGACTTTTCAGCAAACCAGGAAATCACTGGCACAGGTAATGTGAGTTTATGTGCTGGTTCCCACCCCAAAAGCCCAAGAAAGAGACTGTGATATCTAGCTCCACACTTGCAGTTGCAGGCAGTGTCTGCTTGCAATTGTACCTGGAGATAAAGAAAACCACTGCAGTGACAAGGTTTGGTTCCAAGCACTGACAGCTCTGCAATGTCAAAGGTGCTTCACTTCTCATGCTTTGGGAGCAAATCAACATTCCATTTCTCTTTCCTTGTAACAGCTGATTAAAAAATCTGTTTTCGTATTTCCATTTTTTTTTCTGATTCCTTGAAAAGATAAACAATTTATATTTTCTGGAAGTCCCACTCTATTGGGTTTTCCTGCCAGCAAACGGTGCTAATGGCAAGCAGTACAATTTGGCTTAGAATTAAATTTTCAGTGCTTATTTCTCAAGGTTTTCTGTAAGAGTCTTAAAATATGAAGTTTTAAGATAATAGCAGATAATTTTTGATGCATTTGTTTTCATTAACACAATTCCATTTTCTGACTCTTCCTCATCCCATTTTTAATATATTAGCTCAAAATCATGTTTGTTTCTGTCAGACTGGAATATAATTATTATTTCAAGTGTAGTCTCCTGTTATGCCTGCTGGTTTTTCCTTTTTTTTTTAAGTGAACAAAGTAGTGTACTTGAGGGAGATGAAAATTAAAGAACTGCTGCTTTTTAGAATTCTGTTGTCATAGAACAAGACTCCTGCCTACTTCTTAATCATGAGGAGATGGTGTTTATTCAGATTTGAATGTAATTCCATGTGAAATTCTCATATTAATAAAAGCAAAGTTGTTTAATCGTTTCAGCACAAAGTAACTTCTGATCCAAATGCAATGATCCCCAAAAAGCAGAACTCAGCTTCAAGTTCTCAAACTTGGAAGCAGCAGAGCAGAGTGCACAAGTTCTAATTTTTTAATTCCTATTGATTTATTATTTGGGGTTGGTTTTCTGCAAATTTATTGTTTGTGCTGTATTTCAGAAGTATTGGAAATTTCTGAAAATTGTTAGATTTCCGGGTCAGTTTGATATTTTTGAGAATCCTGGTATAATACTGGAAGGGTCTTCTGGTTATTTGATTGAATTTTGCTGTTGCAAGTAAACTGTGCCCTATTATAAACCAATGATTATGTAGACATCTCTCGTTTTAGAACCAACCTTCAACTACTAATCATTCTCCTCTAAAGTAGCCTCACTCTCTTCTATTATTCCTCTCCTTTGCTTCCAGAACAAGAAAAAAACTGGTCACCAGATCTAATCCTTTCTCTTTTTTTGTGGTGAATTATCCTCCTGAGTGGATGGGAGCTTGGTTTTTTTCTGAACTAGTCTGGAATGTCAAACGTAGTCATTGACACAGAGCTGTGCAGGAAAGGAGGGTAAAAGGAGCAGATTATGATAAGGTTGTACAAAGCTATCTAAATCTCTTCCAAGCCTCAATGAATAAAGCAAGTGTGAAAGATAACTCTGAGAACACTAAATATGCTCAATACTTGAGAATTTTGACAAACATTATTCAAATTTGTATTTCAAGTTCTCTGTTAAGGGAGAAATGACAGAGGATGTCTGTCTTGTTGAGAAGCATGAGGAATACTGAAGTCTCATTCTTGTTTCTCTAAATTTTGCACCTCTGAAAGGAGGAAATATAAAACATCAGCAATCAAATGAATATTAAACTTTGCTAGCGAGGTAAATTTGATGTTTTCCATGAAGAGACATATTGTTTCACTGGAAAATATCCTGTCTCCAGTTTCTTGTCTAATGTGTTGGTTTCTTGCTGTCAGAAAGCGTTGCGTTGCTGGTATTTCGGCATCAATCTCGTGCTATCACAGAGCTGGTGCCCTTGGCTGTCAGGCCTGCACAGTCTCAATTGCCAGACTTATCTGTCCTCAGTAGGATTAGACAGAAATATCTCGTTCACATGATGCTCCAGCCTTAGGCTGCACCAGCCTCAGGAAACTTGAGTGCATTAGCTTCAAAGAAACTGCAACCTCTTCTGACAGCACATTTTCCAAAGTACCCTCCAATCTATTCCTCAAGCTGTTCTCTCTGTCTCTTTAATATTTACTCTTTGTGTTGAATTAAAACTTTGCCACTTGTCTCTGGCAGCTCTGTAATAGAAAGTGTTAGACCATTCCTTTTACAGGTTTACCTTAGTTGTGTGCTAATGCACTCCCAGTGTAAAATGGTCCTATACTTGGAGCAGAAGAAATACATAAATGACAGGACAAGACAGTGCTTGTCTGTATCCAAATTCCCACTGTACCCTGACGTGAACAGTTTTCTTCAAAACAGCTACTATGCTCCATGGCTTTGGTGGAGAGAAAAAGAAATATTGTGACTGTCATCTGAGAAGCTCTTGTCATCAGCCTATTTGGGCCTCACTGCTATCTTTGCAATCTTACATTAAAAATGACTTCAAAACACAGTTATCTTCCTGACTCCGTGCACGTGCACTCCATAGTCATGCTTGTGTTATGTATATGTACACAGACTTACAACTGCACCTATATAACCTACAATGAACATTTCGTTTTTTAGGAAATAGTGTCCCACTGAGCAGCCCTAGATTGCCTGTAAAATATTAGGCTATAAATTGTGTTTATTCTCTCTGGGTTAAGCTGTGTCATTCTGCAAATAGCCTGGTTCTACACATTACAGCATTTAGTGCATCTGACAGCTACTTGTTATCAGAGAATGCAGCTTATAAATTGCATACTCCTCAAAGTAACATAGTCTGCCTTCTATTTTATGTCCCTTCAATTCATACAGACCTCAACAATAGTATGTCCCACCCAGGCCATGGTAACTACATAGAGCTGCAATACTTGAAGTTAATATTGCCAAAAAAGTTGGTATTTAGGTACCAACAAGGTTTCCTTCTTTTCTGATGCACTGGAGAAATGAGCTCTGCACTTCCCAGTGAGAGAGCTACTGATTTGATTGCTCAGTGTAGGGCAGGGAGGGATACAGGAAATGTGGCTGTGAAAGCATCATGAGACCATGATGCCTTTAAATTCCCAATTTTAGCTGCCTCTGTTTTGACAGTGTGGAAATAATGGTACAAACATAAATGGCTGAAATGTGCTGTCCATTTCTGCTGTGAATTCTCTGACTGAGGAAAGCAAGGAAAAAGTATCCTTCCAAGAGAAATACATTCAAATTGTAAACCAGCCGAGAACCGTAGACCTCCCTACAAAATTTTCAACAGAAAATGCAGTGAGGTTTGAGTGCAGAGTCACGTATTCCCATGAACACACACACACCCCCCTTTTTTTTCCATTCTACTTGGAAGAGGCCAGCAGATCACAAAGGGTTTTGTTACCACAGATCTGGAGAGATACCTGTGCAATTGACAGCTGCAATATTTTGGAAGCTGTTCCTTTGCTACCACACCAATGGAGTTACCTGATACTCCACTGGACTTTCTCATGTCTCTACCAACAGCACAGCCACAAAAAGGAGCCAAGGAGTCTTTTTCAGCTTCAAACATGTTCAGCATAGTTTTGTGGACAAGAAGGAATGATCCTTCTT
>WAAE01018486.1:60301-74067 GCA_013400495.1 Nicator chloris | reverse complement strand
TCGCGCCCGCCGCCGCCCCGCCGCTCCATCACTTTTATGCGCGGCAGGTGCCGCATCGCCCCTGCTCGCCCCGTGTCCCGCCGGTCGCGCTTGGCGGCTGCTCCCGGCCGGGGGCCGCCGCCGCCGCACCTGTCGCGGCCCCGGGCTCGGCACCGGCTCCGCGGAAACCCCCCGCTCCTCCTCCTCCCGCTGCCGGGGGGGCCTCGTCTGCGGCTCCCGCGGAACAGCGGTCCCACATCCACCGGCGTGACCGATACTTGTCTCCGCGTGGGGTGTACAAACCTCTGCAGTTTTTACCCTGTATTCTGCGCCCCTGTATTCCATGTCTGTTCCAGCCGTGTGTATACATGTGTGTGTGTATGTATGTCATAGGATCATTCAGGCTGGAAAAGACCTCAGACATCTTTGAGTCCAACCTTTGACCGGTTGACAAGATGATGACCTTGTCAACTGAACCATAGCATTGAATGTCATGTCCAGCTGTTTCTTGAACACCTCCAGGGGTGGTGATTCCACCACCCTCCTGGGCTGCCTCTTCCAATGCTTGACAGCTCTTCATGTGATGAATTTTTCCTGATGTTCAGCCTGAACCTGGAGGCTGTATCCTCTTCGCTAGTTGCCTTGGAGACGAGGCTGACCCCCACCTGGCTACAACTTCCTTTGAGGTTATATTTTGGCTGGAGTGGGCTAATAGATCAAACATGGAGGTGGTTTTCGTCACCTTCCCCAGGCAACACTAGACACACATACAAATCCAATTTCTCATTCTGTTCAGAATGAGTGTCTGCCTCAATCATTTACTTATTAAAAGGTCATCATAAGCACTAATTGATTGCACCTCTTTTCTTCATAAAAATTTGACATCTTGTCTGAGCTCAGAGACTCATGAAAGGCCATGGCACAGGTTTACTCAGATGAATCATCTCTGCCTGATTAAGCAGCCTCGACTGACTCTTTTTCTGTGGTCCTGGAAGCTTATCTGTGGTGGCCTAAATATGAATCCTTCTTCCCAAATCAGGGCTGTATTAGCAGTCATATATCTCTAATCATGAGTGCACACACTAAGGGGAGGCAGCTGCTTAGACATGCTTGGCTGAGACTCGTGCCCTCTCAAAATACAGCTGGTATCAACAGGCAGGGCTACACCTCTGCAGTACATTCCTCTGCTGGGATGGCAAAGTGCTGGTTTATGTTGGTTGCACTTTCTGTTTGGGCAGAAGTCGTAGGAAAAAATGGACAAACATCTCTCTCAGCCAGTTGCAGCAGTATCCTACCTTGGCCTATTAATGAACAACACTTCTGTCATGTGATTTTCCTTTATATTACTTGGGTGAAAGAGGGGGAAAGTCTTTTGATTTCCCATTGGATGATTGGAGATTTTTGTGATTTCCATAGCAAAATATTGCTGCAATAAAGTTAACTTGAGGTTGAGGTGTTTGATAGCAAAGGGTGGAGAAATGCAAGGCTGGTTCGGCAGGGGTGTGCCATGTTATTGAGCCAAAGGAATTCCTTTAGGGTGAGAGCAGGATGTGGCGCTTCATCATCAGATGCTGGGAAAGCTGTGTTCAAAGTCATGCAGTTTTCCTAAAGTTTATGAAAATAACCATACTCTACTCTCACAGAAGGATATTCTGTCTGCTTAACCATTCAAAAAGTAATGATCTAGAAAGTTCTGGAGTTGAATTTCAGTCCTTAGAAGCGCTGCTTTTTTGAAGGCTCCAGGTAAGCCTGCTCTGTTCTCCATGCAGGTTTCCTCCTTTTTGCCACCTCCAATATTTCTGAAATGAAATTCCTGACCAAAGGAAATGAAAATATTCCCATTGACTTTAATGGAGGCAGGATTTCACCCGTGGTATATCCTGGTAGCTGAGCAGTGGAGATAATTGATTCTTTGTCAGACTCACTCATTTCCTTACCAGTGTTTTCCTGTCCTTACATCTCAGTTTCTTTTTTTTTGTTTTTTCCTTTTTTTTTCCTTTTTTTTTCTTTTCTCTTTTTTTAATTAATGAAGGTAAATCAAAACAAAATCAACCTCCTTCAACAAAACGAACCCTGAGACAAAACTAAAACTGGTATTCTCAAAGTCAGAATTTCTGACTTATTGATAAAGCAAGAATGAGAAAAGGAATAAGTGATACTCAGGAAGAAAATGATGTTGTGTCTGCAGAGAAAAGCAGACTGATTTTCTGTGACTTTACAGCAATAGCTAACTTGGGGGTGAAGGACAAAAGAGTGTCTGAACAATTCTTGTTCTCTTTCCAAGGCAGTTGGAAATAGTAATGAAAGAATTGTTTGTTGGTGGTTTTTTTTGGTTAGATAAGGAGTCTTGTAAAAAGGCCAAAATCCTGGTGACTTTAATTACTAGGTTATTGATTGGGATAATATTTATGCAAGTGCTAGGGGGAGCATATTCCTCAAGGAAGGTACAGCATTGCTGTTATTTTACAATGTGCTGAATCGCTAATAGGGAGCAAGAATTGGGCTGCATGAATGCAAAACAGAAAAGTGGCCAATATTTTATGTGCAGTGATAAGGTTTTGCCTGAAATTTGCCTTCGTGCTACATGGAGAAAATTATCTGATATCCATTGTAAGGAAGCATTCAACAGTATTCAAAAGACTGGAAATATGAAGTATCTCACTGATTAGTTGCAGTCTACTGGCTGGTATTTCTTTAATTTGCCTTTATTTTTTGAAGAACAGCGTTAATAGGAAATAATAAAAAAAGAGAAGAATTTAGAAGAAGGCAATTAGGAAAAGCTATACCTATGAAAAGAGCAAGTTATTTAGAGGATAACAAAAGAAACAAATCTAAATTAGCAACGCTGAATGTCTCTGGTCACAGCCAAGAAGTCTTCCAAATGTATTTCCATTAAACAGGAAGTATAACACAAAATTGTTCATTTGTTAAAAAAAAGACATTCAGAGACAAAAATGCCTTTAAAAAGAAGTACTTGAATGTTTGCAGCCTCATTCTGTGCCTGCAGGTCACACTGACTTCAGTGAGACACTTGTTTATTCAAAAGCAGAAATAGGGCAGTATCTTATGGACAAAATTTTGGTTTTTTTTTTTCCAACTGTTCATATTTTTCTGCCTCACTCCATGGTGCTTCTTGCCACATGCTGTGTTTTCTGAATGAAAAACTCTGTTATACTCAGTTTGCCTTCTCCATCAAAGCCATTACACATGCACCTGTATTTTTATTTGTGCATACAATATTGCTCACATGTATGAGAAGATATATCTGTATTGTAGGCAAAAGCTGCACAGACCTCGTACAGATTTCCAAACCACTGTTATTAACTGTTTTATTAAGCAGGATACTTCTGCAGTGCTTACTGATGAAGCAGGTACATGCCATACTTCAATCACATTTGACAGAGGGGAGCTCTGACAAAGAGAAAAAAATACAGGATGTTGATGGCTGGAAATGCCCACAGAGCTGCAAATAATATATTTGACAAAACATTATCAATTATGTGTCTGTCTCGGACTTGGCTGGCTATGACAATACTGCTGTCCTTCACAAACCTGGCTGATGGAGCTGTCATTTTATTGCAATTTTTAATAAATGTGACTGCCATAAAATACCTGTTGATTGAAGAATCTTTCAAATAGCATTTTACTCTATACAGGTTCTTTAAGGGAGTGACTTTAAGGAGAAAAGATTGAGGAGTAGTCAAAAATGAGATGATGCAAGAGAATTTTTTGGTGAAGAAGGACTTGCACAAGAGCATGTTAAATGAGGAAAGGTTAATCAAGAGGTGGACTTCAGGCTTCATGTGTTAAAATCCTGTCAGGTGGGATGGTGAACCTTTCAGATTGTAATAAATATCCTGCACACATCTTGAGCTCTCAGTCTGCTACTGCAGTGCAAGTTCCCAGGCAGGGGAGGAGCAGGAGCAGCTCTACCCTGCACTGCTGGTAGTTGATTAATGTGGGATCTAACAAGTCCCTTCTTGATATTCCAGCCAGCCAGATTTAGCATGACACTTATCTCTTCACTTGCAATCTCTTCACTTACAATCTCTGTTCTTCATCTGAATTGATCTGTGCCACGATTCTCCGGTGTGTTAATGAGTTTTCTGTGTGGTGCAGTGCTAGAGGCCTTGTTAAACGCCAGGGACATCCTGCCTACTGCATTTTATTTATACACCCACTCTGTTGCTCTTGACAAAAAGAAGCTGAGTTGTTTATCAAGTTTTTGAGAAAAAATTTGTCTTACAGTAATTTTCTCTGCTCTGACTGCCCACGGAGGCAAATCCAAATATATTATTCACCTGCTATTTCAAAACCATTTAAACTTGCCAAGTCTAAGTGGTGTTTTACACCATTGTGCTGATACTCTCAAAGTTATTATTAACTGCCTCAGAAGTAATTTTTGATTGTGGTTGCATTCAGCAGAAAGATGACAAGGTATGTTCTCTGTCAGGCTGAAGCAATATAAGGACAATACACCTGCCCTTGGAAACAAAATGTTTTGGAAGCAGTGTTTCTGCAGAGTCTGTTTTGTTCATTAAAGCTTCCAGAGCCCTCCCTTGCCTGCTGCCTTATTTCACTGCTTTTTAAATGCATCCTGACAGAGCTTGGTTAGTGTTTGGGAAGGTGTTGTCTAGAACATTCAGCTGTGGTTCATGGTTTCGGAGCTGAGATCCTTTGCTGATCCATTTGGAAATCCCTGTGTTGGTGAGAAACCAGAACTTAGATGAAGCTGTGGTAGCTTGGGTCTCTTTGTGTAGCTGTATGGCTGGCCAGGAGGAGCTCTCCCTCTCTCCTGTACTTTGCCTCAACATGAATCCATGCCTCAAACATGCACTGCAGAAGTGTGTTCAGCTTGGTTTTATAGGGAAAAGGGACTGGGAGCACCACCCAGCAAGGTGTTGTGCTCTTCAAACTCTTCTCTTGACAAAGCACCAACAGCTCTTGATCTCTGTCCACTTCCAGATGCTGTCACATGATGGTCAATCTGTGCAATGTTTTACTACCCCACATCCCATGTTTTTGCCTTTTCAGAGACTAAGGGTTGCTAGGTTGTTTTGCAATGTCTCATGATCCAGGCTGACCAGCTTGGATCACTGATGGAACTCCAGCTTTTCTGGAGTTTTCTAGGTCACTGAGAAGCAGAATGTATAATATTAAACAGGCATTGAGTCTTCACACAGACTTGTGTTTGCTTGGGATTTTTTTCTTTTCTTTTTTTTTTTTTTCAATAAAGGTGGAATGCTGCTGTAGAAGTGCAACTGAATTTTAATTCTAAAAAATACTCAGCTACTGTAATAATGAATAGGAACATAAGATGCAGAATCATCCAGTTGTGTGGAACAACTATTGCAGACACTACAAAATGCTTATTGCAATTTGATTTGTTCCATCTTCCCCTCCCAGTCATAGTTACATCTGCCAAAAAAAAAGCTTTTTTCACCCCATACTTCTACTTTTACAATATCCTTTTATGAAGAGCACTATACTGCACAAGATTTTGTAGGTACTTTAAAGAATGTATTTCCAACAATATCTTTAAAGTGCTTAGAGCTGACTATTCCAAAGATATCCCAAAGCCCATGAAAGAAATATAATTGATTGTATATTACCACAGCTTCTGCAATATCACTGCAACTGAAGTTGTTTTTATGGTTTCTGTCCCTCTTCTCTGCTTCTAGAGTCTCCTCCTATGAAGATACTCAAAGTCTGCCATTCTTTAGATACTTCACTTTGTTCTCCTTAGTGCTTCAATTCCCCTCTAGCAGTTCTGTTAGCAAAGACATGTCTGATCATGAGTCCATAGTTCAAATCAGACTAAAGGACAGATTCCATGTCAGTCACTTAGGTTCAGGTCAGAACTGACTCCACTGCCACCAGCTGAGTTAATCTGTCCCTGCACCAGTGTAGCTGGTGGCATCATCAGAACAATAAGAAGCTTTAAGCTGCTGTTGGAAATACTTTATTGATGTTAGAGGCTGCATGAAGGTAAATTCCTTCATGTTCTCAATTTTTGCCTGACAAGTTGAAGTGGAATATATGTGCGTGCATAAAAACATAAAGCTGTTTCAGTTTCAAATGTGTGTTGTAAAGAAGACAGCCAACTTTTCAGGGCCATGTGATCCTACAGTTTATAATAAAATTGTCTCATCCCTGACCTTTTTCTCACATTAGAGGCAAGGAGAGTTGATAGTTTTATCTTCAGACAGGGATGTGGAAAGTTTTCTAAAAAGTTCCTTTAATCAATCACTAATTAAACCTGAAAGTTTTAATGTGATAATTTCACAAGTTGGAAAATAAAACCAAAGCAATCATCTACTTAAAATAGAATTAACTCTAAAATACTGTAATTGAAAAGAGTGTTTTGGAAGCCTAAATCCACAGCTGTTGGTGAAGATGTATTCAGTGGTTCTTCGGAGCTGAACTAATACAGTTTAATAAATAATAGGTGAATTACAGCAAACAAAGAGTTTACAGTCTGAAAGCTTAAAAGAATATTCTGTTATGCCAAACAAACATGGAATGATGCCAGTATTATGCTTTTGGAATGAATTTCTAGCTCTGTCAGAGTAGATAGTATAATGTAAAATAAGTCTAGCTGAGCTATTTAGATTAGGGATCTGTGCAAACCAAAACAATCTAATGTGTACTGCAAGAATATGAATGAATCTTATTTTTTTTGTGGTTTTATACTTATAGAATCTTTATCTTGATCCTGTTATATGGTCTTTTACACATGTTAGAGATTGCACACCGAAGATCAAGCTCAGACACAGAAAACCCACTTCAAAGATTATTTGGCTTTTCTTGGGATGCCTATAGGGATATCACTTGGGTAAGATAAATAATTCTCATTAAGATTCCTGCTGACAATTGGCAGACCAGGTGGTCCTGCAGAACACAAGTGCAGGGTCTCTCATCCTGAGTCTTCTAAGACTGTGCAGGTATGAAGTGGCTTATTGGTGCTCTGAATTAAACCAAACTATTTTAGTTTCAACAAGAGCTGTTTGCCTTGTGTTTTCTGCACATGCCCTGCTGCCTCCCTGGAATTTACCCAATTTGCTCTCGACCTTGCAGCACGTTTTGGAGTCTTGTAAAGCTCTTCTTTTGTGCTTCTCTTTAGTTTCAAACAATCAGAGTTTCCAAGCTGCCTGGTAGGGTCCCCTTAGGCTGGAATGGACCACTGCCCACTGTCCTAACCAGTGCTCTTCCCTCGCAGTGCTGCTGCTGGATCTTTCCTAGAGATGTACAGCCTTCCCTTGCTAGAAATACTGACTCATGCCACAGGCTGTCCTTTCTCACTGCAGACTGTCACTAACCACTCTCTGCCCAAGGTTCCTGCTTCACTCTGGGCCAGCACACACGGCTGAGGTGTTTCAAACACTGTCCCAGAACTATGGCTTGTGTGTGATCTCACCTTTCATGGGAACAGTGAAAATGCAGATAATACAGGAGAGAAGGAAACTGGAGTTCCTGAATTGAGCATGCGTGATGGAGAGCTGCCCGGATTCACAAATATACAGCACCACATCTCTGTTACGTGCAAAGTAAGCCCTGCATCTTTGTTAAAAAGCTCTCTAGTTAAGTGATTAAACTTAGGGCTTTACTACAGCCATTCCTGAATGGAGATTTTAAAAAAATTTAACCCTTTTGAAATGAATGACACTTAAATTCATTTATTGCTTTTGTCAATTCTATCTAAACCTCCACTGCAATCACTGATGTTATTCACATGAAGAGAGAGCAGTAAGCCAGCTGTGTCTGTATGGGTAGAGTACGTAAAATTTCTTGGTGTGTCTATTTCAGTTCTCATTTTTCCAGCTATACGTGCTGGTTCTTTTGGACTCTTTGCTCTCTGTAGTATCCCACTGTCAAGTCTTATAAAAAACATTTCCTTTTGTATCAGGATTACTACCAGAACCTTGTACAAAGCAATTCTGTTCTTGTGTCTGGCATTGGGAAAGTGTGGTTAAAGAAACTGCAGTTTGACATATCCATCAACTATATTGGAAATTATTTCATACAGGAAATAATGGCTTTCTGCTGAGATCATTAAAATGAAATTCTTGACTTGTCTTGGGATCTTTGAAGGTGTGGAGAGGCAGATGTGCACAGTTCTGTGCCTGTTAGGCACATATCTGCATGCTGACCTGCCTTCCAGGCAGACCTGAATAAGTTGCTTGCCTGAAAGGTGCTGTACAAAGGCTCATAACTCACTTTCCAGGCAGACAAGAACAGGTACTTGTCTGGGAGACAGCCCTTTGTTGATAACCTGCCTCCAAGGCAGATCTGTCTAGTTATCTCTGCTGTCTTTGAAGCAGCTCCACACAGAATTGTGTGTCCTTAGCGGGCTCACTGCTGCCTGCCTGGGAGGTACGTGGGCTGATCATCTTCCTTCTAGAAAATCCTGAGCAATTAGTTACTCCAAACAGCACCTCACATTTACAATATGGACTTGCAAATGTGTTTAGTTCTGACTGATCAGTGTGTCTGGTGTTCTCTGTTAACCTCCCATGTATAAGGACTGTAACAAACATCCCTCTGCCACGTTTAGAAAAATAAAATAAGGAACTTGTCAAAAAATTCTGCTAATATAGCACAGAGCTCACAGATGCTGGTTTCTGCAGCAGTAATCAGGCTGCCAGACTTGCTGAAGGGAAGGAAGGGAGTAGGGAGACTTTTTAAAAAAAAAAATTCAAAATTGCTATGCTGTGTTGAAGGACTAAAGGGAAGGTGGACACTGCATTTCAGTGTTCAGTCTAAAAAATGGCATCTAATTATGATGTCAGTGATCCAGTTCCCAGTCACTTATACAACATCATAAGTGCTACATGCTCATTTTCTAATCAAAGAAATGCTTCATTTTACCTGAAAAAAAAAAGTAATTACTAGTTAACTGTAAAGTACAATTTTGTTTCTTTTTCTTCCTTAGAGAAATTGAGATTGCAAGTCAGATATTACACTTGAGAAAAAAGGTTCATCTACCTCAAGGCCATAAACCAGCAGCAGTTAAGTCACCTGATAAAGGATAGATCAGATATTAAGCATTTTTATGTTTGGTGCAATATTGTTGTGTAAGTATATCAATGTAATTCTGCAGTAGGTTGGTTGCAGTCAGTTATAATCACTCTGGCAGGCATGGAATGAGCCCAGAATTAGGCTCTTATTTTAGTTCTGCTTGTGTTTTGTGGAGGAAGCAGGAATTTTCCTTTAGATATGTTAGTCCTGCATACCGTGTGACACATCCCATGTGTTTGGAAAACATTCTGTTAACTCAGGAAGGGCAGCAGTTCATGGTAGGTACTGCAGTACCTGTTGGTCCTACTCTGTTTCTTCCTGTAGTCTGATCCAGTTCAGTTCTGAACTAATATCTGCTGTCAGGGATAATTTGTCCCTCTTTCAGTCCCCTTAAATCTCTCAGCTGGGGCTCTCTGCATGAAGAGCACTTAGAGGTGGTGCACTTTGTCCCAGCAAAGGTGTGTGGCCACCCGCAGGCAGAATGCAGGAGCACTTTGCTATCAGGAGGCACATGTCCAGTGCAAGCTGTTCCCAGCTTGTGGCTGGCCCAGTGTTATTTGTATCATACCCCAAATGGATGCAATGTGAGATTTCTGCTGCACAATTCTGCACGTGGGCTGGGGAATAAGGAGGATATTCCCCCTCTCCTTACAGGCACTCTGGTGCCTCTGTATCATAGAAGAAACATGATTAAAAAAGACAATCTTGTACTTGGAAAGGAAAGCAGTGAATTTTATATTAGTGCTTTAATTCTGATCTAGGCTAGTTTCATAGTATAGAAAGGCTTTCTTCTCCCTCTTCTGCCCAAATTAATTTCACTCATTGGGCATGAGGAATAGAAATTAGGAGCCTGAAGTCATGCTGTGATATCCAGAAATACAGGTATGATCCCCTTTGTTTTTTTCCTCATCTTTCTTTCCCTCAACCTCTTTCACCTCATCTTTATTCCGACATATTTTGACTAATGATTGTGGCTGAGGAAATTGAAATCTGCTCATGGGTATTTCTCAAGCAGACTAAGTTTGTCAGCTGAATTACTCATTGTGGAATGGCTCCTCAGAGACAAGGACTATACTTGGTGTAATGGTGACCAGACTGGACCTTTGGGTACTGCCACAACAGTTGGATGCAGCGTTGACAACATTCACAGTTTCAAAGGAGCACAAGTGACAACGCAGATCTCTCCATCACACATGGATGGGGTGGAGCTGAAAAGCAGGAACTGCTCATGAGATGAGGGTTGGGTGCTGAGAGGGGAGCAAATGCCCAGTTACAAATAAGAAGCTTCAAGTGCTAAAATGTAATGAAACCGAGTATAATATTTGGGTGTAGGATATTTATTAAAATTCTGCCTTTGTGGAACATAGCTGTGTCCAATCACTTCCTCAGTCTGTAATTAAACAGGGTTACTTCGTTGTTCATAAACCAGACCGACACTGTTGCAAGTCACCAGATGTCCTGGTGCCATGTGCCACTGGCATAACTTTTGATCAGCAGGACTGAAACAATAATTACTTGAGTTTATATTTTGCCTTTTGCAAGACCCGGAAATGTTTATGATAAAATGATGTGCTGTTACATATGTATCAGTTGATAATAGGTGTCAAGTTACCAGTCTAAATGTGTTAAAATTTTTTTGAAGAGTAATTTGAATAGTACATTTGAAGCATCAAAGTTTATTGAAGAAAATGCACATACCTCTGGTTTTCATCAAAGCCTTTGAAGGGATTAATAGGAAGCAATTACTTAGGAAGAAATTCTTCCCTGTCAGGGTGAGGAGGCCCTGGCACAGGCTGCCCAGAGAAGCTGTGGCTGCCCCATCCCTGGAATTGTTCAAGGCAGGGTTGGATGGGGCTTGGAGCAACCTGGGGTAGTGGAATGTGTCCCTGCCTGTGGCATGGAGTGGAACAGGATGAGCTTTAAGGTCTTTTCCAACCCAAACCATTCTATAATTCTATGACTTTCTTTTTATTGATGTAGTGTACTTTTCTAACTCAGCATTTTGGAGTTTGCCAAACGTCTTGCACAAAAATCCTCTGATACTCATCTGTGTGTATTTTGAGAAACATCAAGCACTAAAGAGAAGACTATAAAAGATATAGGCAGAAGAAAAGAGATACTGAAATCCAGTGACTGTGTCAGGGAACAGAATCTGCAGTAGACATGGGTAACCAAACCTCTGAACCCTCCAAGCTTTAGTGAATTCAGTAAAGGGTAACACAGATCTGAGCTCTCCATAGTTATTAGTTTGAGTTTTGTGATGCTGAAGTCCCTGCCAGGCTTTTGCTGATACTGACTATGTTCGTCTCTGTCTTGCATAACAAAATATTTCCTCACACAGTATGCCATGGTCTCCTATATACAGTAAAAATGATGAGTGCAATTACCAGCTGGGAGTGAAGTGGAAAAACCTCAGCTTGTCCTCAGTTCATAACCCTTCACTGGATCAAATCAGACACTCAGGGCATTTTAGAAACTCAGGCCAGCTTCTTATGCACAGAATTTTTACACCTTGGTCAAGGTTACTTTGTGGGGTGTGAATACCCATTCTGATGCAGTGGGTAGAGAGTAAATTGCCTGGAAGTGCTATTTTAGACATGAATGGAGAATATTTACTTCCACCCTTTACTTGGGCCAGACTTTTTCTCAGGCATTATGTTTTCAGGGTGAGCTATGACCAGTTTTTCATTTTCTCCTGGCTGTTTCTCTCAAAAAATGGGTCTATCTCTGTGCTCCTTTCCAAATGAAATCCCACTGCTCATCCTGTTTTTAAATCAAATCAGCATTCCACCCCATCTCCTTTTTGCCACCTGAGATGTAATAATTTAAATGCTTCTGGAAGGAAAACCAGCCACTAAATGTAGTGATGGAGAGAAATGTGTTAGAGTAAGCATTAGCCCTACAAAATGCAGAAGTCCTGGATTCTGGATTCTAGTGATTTTGTGCCTGTTTTGGTGTTGGGTTATGACTGAGCTCTGATTCATGCTGCAGTTTTTTCTTGACGGGGGTGTGAAGTTTATTATCACTGTCATAGTGTTTGTACTGATAAACTGTGTTAGGGAAACAGAGCCCTTGTGTTTCTGCTGGGTTTGGTTAAACTAGCTCAAAGATTTAAAAGCCACTGAGTGGACTGCCAGACACAGGCACACAAGCAAGCTGCTTGCATAGGCTTTTTTCCCCCGAAAATCCATGCAAAAAGCCTAATTTATCTCACCCCTCCCTGAACTGTATACTTTCCATAAGCCCTGTTTGTCCCTGACATCCCTTTAAAGCTGGAGCTAAGCTTGCTCTGCCTTTGCTCCATCGATCTGACTGCCATCAGTCATCAGTCTGACTCATATGCACAGGGCCTTTGCCTGTCTTGAGGCCTTGAAACTGCTCCCAGCTGGTTTCTATACCTTCAGCAGGGCTCTGGTTTGGCCCTGCAGCATCATTTCTCTGCTGCGTCTTTTCATTAAGGCTGGATCCATCCTAGTACAATGTGTGGGCCCATTTTTCCTATCCCTGTGCCTGTTGGCCTGTTCTGGATTGAAGCTCACCAGAAACACAACACAATAGCAGGCATCAAATCAAGACGTGTTTTTCTGCAAAATACTTAAAGTCTTCCCCACTTCTAACACAGCATGTAAGGAACATATTTTCCACTTCCATGTGCTGAATTTGTCTCTCATCATTACACCATCTCTGAATTACGGGCTCTCTTCTCTTGGTGTGTGTCCAGGAGTGCACCTTGCCCAAAGGCAAGATGGCAGCTTTTGCTCACTCTGAGTTTACTTGTAGATTGGAGAGCATGAAAAAAAATGTGCTACCGGCATGGCCAGCAGCTAAATGTCAAAATTTGGCTCTAAGACAATACTACTTAAACTATTTCTCTAAGTAAGTGCTCCTTACACAAGGAGGGATTGAAGGATCAGACTCATAGCATTGTAAAATCACTCTCTTAGGAATATTCAGAATTGCCTAGAACATTTTGAATCTAATTCTCCAAACCCTCAGGCAGCTTTGAATATCTCAGCTCTAATACATTGAAATAACAGACACTGATATAAAAAAATGAGAGGGTGAGACTCTGTGCTACCCAGGCGATTTCCCTCGGGGACGGCCGGATGACTGCAGAGCTCTGCCAGCGCCTCGCTCCTGGGCAGGGCTGCACAGGGGTCACTCGCCGGGCACCCCTGTGCCCACAGGAGCCCAGGGGCATCCATCTGCCCCAAACCCGTGCTCTGCTGCTCGAAGGGATGTTTTGGTGGCAGGTGTTGCTGCTACATCAGCGGACAGACCAGCTGCCCCTGCCCAAGCTGCCGCTGTGCCGCCGCTGGTTTCTGCAGCGGGCTGGAAACCTCCCAGTATCAAGTACTATAGAGTACAGAGTATAGGCAGCGCAGCGCAGAATTTCACCCTGATCTCTGCATGAGATGGATTTTTACAGTCTTTTATCTTACTTGCTCAGGTGTATTTCCTTAGGGAAATGTTTATAGCTTCCAAAGCTGCCGGGACTCGCTTTTCCCGCTGTCCGTGCGCAGAGGATGACGATGGCAGGGATGCGCTTCATCCGCAGCGCCAGGCGGGCTGCGGCGGCTCCCAGCACGGGCACCACGAGATGGCACTGCGTTCCTGCTCTTCACAGCAGCTCCCACTTTCGTTTAACCTTGCTCCAAGTTAAGTATTTCATCAGAAGGAATTCTTCTGAGCAAAGATTTTATTTTCCCTCAAAAAACGGAACGGGGAGAATTGTTTTTATTTTTTATTGTCTTTTTTTTTTTTTTTTT
>WAAE01018486.1:0-60267 GCA_013400495.1 Nicator chloris | reverse complement strand
AATATAGAGGCTGTAAAAGAAGCTGGCGGAAACTTCAGGGTTTAAAGGGGCAACTTGAGGGGATGTTTTTCTTAGTGTGTCACCCAGTTCACCACCTCAGGTCACCCCGCAGCCGCAAATCTTGCAGTTGTGCAAGGGGACTGAAAATGTCACGCAAGCATCAGAATCTGGTCACCTGGTTGTATGCCAAATTCACAGTTTTTGTAATTGTGATGAGTTGTTTCCTTTTGAAGAAATGTTTTTCACCTAACGTCTCTTCCTGTTTCTTTTCTCCTACCTTTTTCTTTCCTTTTCTTTAATTCCAGAATCTCTAAGGGGTACAGTCAAGTCTCTGATTGAGAACAGGGATGGGGATGGGGTGGGCAGTGGGGACAGGATAAAAGAGTTATTTTTTCTTATGTGCTATCAACTGAAGAACACCTTGGAATGTTTGAAATTAGATTATTTTATAAATATTGTATTACAAGACCATAAACACTAAAATAATCACTTTGTAAATACTTGTTTGTAAGAATCATATGTTTAATTCCTTCAGCTGAGTGGCTGAGGACAACACAGGAATAAATTCAGTGTAAGCAGGATGAACTCCCTATGCAATCAGTTTTCTCCAGTAAATATTACATTTAAACTGATAATGATGGAAATTATTTTGGAACAAAATACTATTTGAGGTATTTGCAATTTAAAAAATTACATTTTAATGTGATCTTTCTGTCTTATGTGAGCTTACACTATGCATGTTATTGTAACAAGTAAAATGAAAGAGGAGAAAAAAACTCCTTGAAAACAATTTCTCTAAGGCCGACAGGTAGGTAAAATCTTAATTTACATTGCAGACATTTCTTGGGACTTAGAAGGGAATAAATGCATAGAGACAGCCTGTTCCAATCCTTTCAGTTCTCCACAGTACTGTCAAGAGCTGCAACTCCTGCCCTTTCAGTCATCGTCGGTGTAGTTCTGTACGCAGATGAGTAGGAAATGCTTCTTTATTTCCAAAATGAATTCCAGTCAGAGGTAGGCTAAAAGCACCATTCATTTAGCTTAAAGATCTTGAAACTATCATGTTTGCAACCATTTGTCACAGTTTAAGTAGCAGTGCATAAATGTCGTGCTGTTGGTATACAATTTAATCTCTGCTGACAACAGCTCCATTTCTAAAGTTTCCTCAGCATCTTTTTTTAATGGCTTACATTTCCTATAAACAACCTCTGCTGCTTATGCAGAAATGGGACAGCTCTGTAGGCTGCCAGGCCTAAATCTTCTCCACATGGGGAAAAAATGGTAAAGCATCAAGTGCAGTGTGTGTGGGAGCATCAGCCAAAGGGTCTTTGTACCTGATTCCTTGTGCTCAGTGCTCAGTGCACGGGGTTCCATTTTGCAGGGGCATTTGATGATTTTTTTTGCTGTTTCAGGTCAGAATTTATAGGGTAGGTTTTGTTTTGTGACTTTTTCCTCTGTTCAAACCAGGGGAAAGATAGCTCACAGGACAAGAGTTTGATTTTTTTCTCCATGATCTTTCCAGTACATAAAGGAAGCCTACAAGAACTGTGGAGTCATCTTGTCAGTGCATATAGTGACAGGAGAAGGGGGAATGGCTGCCAGCTGAAAGAGAGCAGATTTAGATTAGCTATTAAAAGAAAAATTCCTTACTGTGACAGTGGTGAGACACTGGACAGGTTGCCCAGAGAAGGTGTGGGTGCTCCATCACTGAAAGTGCTCAAGGCCAAGTTGGATGGTTCTCTGGGCAGTCAGGTTTGGTGGAAGATGGCCCTGCCCACAGCAGGGGGGTTGGAACCAGATGATCTTTAGAGTTCCTTCCAAATTAGGCCATTCTGTGATTCTATAATATTTGGAAATATTCTGGTAAAAAAAAAAGAAGCAATGATTACGATTTTATCAAACTTGAATGCTTAACTTCTAGTGGATGTCACTCTCATTGTACAGTTGGCAGAATGTTTATAGCTGTAGGCCTTTACTTGCATTAAACCATTGACCCAGAGAGAATAGGTTATAAATCCCAGTGTCTCTTTCCAGGGATAATGTCCTTTATAGACCTTCTATAGATCTTCTGATTCTGTCTGTGCTTGAGACTCTGCCCAGCCTGGAGCAGGTGGAGGAAAAGGTTGTGAATTATGTGCTGCTAAGAAACTTTGCTGAGCTGTGTCATTGCAACTTGCAGGAGTTTTATGGGAATGTATTTTCAATAGAGAAAATTAAGGTGTTGGTACATGGAAGACTACACTGATAGAAACATAAATTGCAGAAGTCTCATTGCTTCACACTTGCAAAAAGAGATGCAAAATAGTTATTTACAGTCTAAGCATGTTTCACTAACCCAAAGTGATAAGAGGGTACAACTGAGCTGAGGATATCCTGGAAGACCTGGAGGTCTGTCTTAGTGGGATACTTTTGATACAGCTGAAGGTGGCTCCTAAAGATCAGGGTTAATGTTCTTACAAAGTCTCTGATGAGTGTGGTTCATATCAGTACTTCAGAAAAACTCTCCAGTCAGTGCTGCCAGGCTTTTGTGGTTATCATCCACAGCTTTTGAAATGTGTGCAATTGTTCTGGGTAGGAAAAGAGCAGAAAGTCTTTTAGATTAAAGTATAACCTTTATAACCACAGAACCATTATAACCATTTATAACCAGAGTAACCATTTTATTCACAGAAGAAAAATTTCAATCATATGGAAACAGAATTGACCCCAGCTGACATATTTAAGCTGTGCCAATGCTAAAACATATTAGAGCCTCCTGAGCCTGCAGAAGAAGGTCAGTTTAGCTGGAAGTTGCTGTGAATAAGTAGCAGCATCGAATTCAGGTAAACGAACAGGACTGACAGAACGTACAGGTTGAGACTGGAGCTGGTGTAGGAATTAGGAACCAGGAGCCAGGCAGCAAGAAAGAGCAAAGAGATCAGGGGTTATTATATGCAAATATCTCATCCAAAGTGCTGTGAATTTTAATTTGCAGGGGCAAATATTACATGAAAATCTGGAGGATGGAAAGGCAGCACTGCATCTGGTTTGAGCTTGCAGTCTGCTAAAACACACCTCGTGGAAGACAGCTGTCCAGCTCGTGGGATTATTAGGAGCCATGGTTCACAGTGGTGGTTTGCACCCTCTCTGGCCCATTTGGCAGCTCAGTTATTTTCCAGCACTGCTTTTTCATTACAGCACTGGTTCTCACAGTGTTGCAATGCTTTTAGTGACACACCTTTTCTGACACGTGGCTACAAATGTTGGACCATCTCAACACCTGTTGCATAAACAGTGTTTTTCTGTTTTCCAGTCTTAATTTTCATCATGGATCTTCTTTCCCTGGCACCATAGTTAGTCCTCTCTGCCCTTTGCCTTTGTGCACCTGGCAGCTGCACTGGCCCATTTCCCCACCCCAGCCTGCTCAGCCCCACCACTGCTAAGTCCTCTTCCACCTCTTTTTTGTCTCCTCCAAAAACTTCTCCTTTAAAAATCTGGGACTTTTATTTCTTCAAGGTCACTTCACATTTAATTTACCAATATGATGTATTTGAAGAGTTAATTTAATAATCTAATATGGCATTTTTAAAAATTGCTGTACAAATATATTGTAAGTATGATCACATCTCTCTGAAATGAAAATCAAGACCACTCAATGTCCTTTTGTCAAACTGATTGTATCTAATTAAAAAAGAAAGAAATCCCAGCGATGCAGCTTTTCTTCTCATTAACATGCACTGCACAGGTTACTACCTAATTTAATACAGAATATTGTCTTGCTTTGCTCCGTTCTTGATGAAACTGCCCTGTTTAGATAAAGTTAAGGGAAATTGTGAGTTAGCAAAAGAAACAGCAATCCCCACCCTAATACACAAAGATATATCATTTGACTATTTCTTTCTTTTTCTCAGCAATTGTATCCAACTGTGGAAGCAGATGGACTGGCCCTTGGCCTCGTAGCACTGCTAGCCTGGCACTCTGAATTCTTGGTAAATAGATAAACATGCCTATAAGATTAAGTGACAAATTCACATCAGCACCCAAAGCTTTGATCAATACCACTAATCCATTAAGGATTACAACAAAGCTTCTTATGTTTCTGTTCCTTCTTTCTGGAATTAAATGTGAACCAAAAAATACCAGAATAAAATATTTTTAAAATTAAATGAAACAATAAAATTACCCTTTGCACACTTTAAAGATAAAGAATCCTCGTTAGTGCATCTGTTGGCCTGGACAGACTGCCTTTGAAAGCAATTTAAGTGTAACAAAGTCATTTTCAAATTAAAACAAGAGCAGCAGATTTATAAAATGAAAATGTAACAGGGGCAGCCACACAGCCAGACCCAAAATCCCATCTATCTCCTGAATCTGACAACAGTTAATTTGACCAAATGGCAACTGCACTTGAAGGAGAGGGGACAACAGCTGAAGTAAAGCCAAGGCAAACACCTGTTGAGAACTTAGCAGAAGATTCAAAGTCCATTGAAGTGGGAATTTTTCTAATGACTTCAGTTGCACAAATCAGGCCTTCACTGATTTGAATAAATAAGATTTTATGACTCAGTGTATCCTCTTTCCCAGTGGGAAGAGCTCCTGCAAGAAGCTTCACAAGGGTGACTAAATTACAGGGCAACAGGACTTTGCTGTAATTTATTTAAAGTTATTTTCATGCCTGAGAGTCTGCTTAGAGAGTCAGGTTCTGCAGTGGTGGGATTGGATAGCATGCATGCTAACATAATGCTAAGTTATGACCCAAGTAAGTGTCCCCTGCTATCTGTGACCTGTTAAATAGTTTTGAAAACTCACCTGACTATAGTGAGAGGTTTGTTTATTGCTTGTGATTCACTTGCCTCTGATTTCCTTCTGTGCTCGCTTTTGCTTTCCCTCTCTTCTCTGCCATTGTCTTTTGCTTGTTATAATTGAAAACTGGTAAGAGAAATGGAACTTTTTAGAAACATTCTCCATGAAATAACGTTTAAAAATGCAGTGCTCGATGAGCCATCTCCTGGGGTTGTTAGATCAAGGTCGTAATGAGTTGGTGCATTTGCTTACTACAATATATAGGAGCCTAATGGCAGCTGCAATCATTTACTTTCGCTCCCTAGCTCTTTGAGAGTTATTTGCTTGGTTACATGAGGTGTCAACATTAATGCAGATGGGGATGAAACCTGAAGAAATTAACATAAATCGTGTCAACGTGCTGTCTTCTGATGTAGTGCCACTTTCTTTAGAATTTCGTTTTATTGCTATCAATATTTTCCTCTGATCGTCACTGCTGCAACATAATTTCAACACTGAAATTTAATTTTGTCCAAATGTGCTGTCCTGTTCAATCAGCCATGGAGGGTTCATCCAGTCACTCCCTCCTCCCCATTTTTTTCCCACCTACTGTGCGATTTTGCTGTTTATGGCTCGTTCTCTGGACTTTCACACCCCCAGCATTTGAGAAAGATGGAAAAAATGCCATGGCATTTCATTTAGTCGGTGTTAACTCCACTCTCCTGGGTTGTGAGAAAGTGAAAATTACTTTGTAAGATAAGACTTGGCTAACGTAGGAGCAAATATCACTAAATGCTGAATCTGAAAATCCAAGTGTAGACAAGGTGTAGACATTAAAGTAATTCCTTTCATGATCTTTAGCCATGTCGTTTCATGACCAGTAACTCTTGAATGCTGCTGTGTGTCTTGAGTCTCTTGCTTTCCTTTTCCACCTCTCTTTTGAGTGTTTACAACACAGTTACAGGTTTCTGTGGGAGAAAAAATGGCATTTCCATAGGGTTACTTAGGAAAGTTGCAGTAGGGTGAATACCACAGAAGAAGGATGAGATTAATGTCTTTGCTTAAAGTATACATTTAAATCTAGTTTCTGAGTGGAATTCTGTATCCTGGAGGAAGAGGGGGAAGAAAGATAGAGTGGGTAATAAAGTTCACAACTTCCAGCTGTGGGGTCAGGAGGGTTGGAAATAGCCCTGGGCTGAATGCAAGGGCTTTACACTTACTGGGATTTGCTTTTGACACTTTTGTGGGAGCAGGTATAAATTCAAGGTCTTCTCTTTCTGCTCTGTACTTTCATTCCTCTATCTTGCAACTGTTTTCCATGATTATAGGGTGTCTGGTTCTGTGGAGTGAGTTCCATCATGTGAAGTGAAATATGTAAGAGTGAGATAGGGAAACAAAGAAGAAGGGGAAAAAAAAAACAAACCAGGCAAGAAAAGCAAAATAAGGAGCTAAAAAAGAGCACTTCAGAAGTACTTGAACAGAGTGGTCATATTTATATCCATGAGCTGCAGCTGCAGAGTTTTAGTAGCAGCAGCAGGGCTGTCTTGCTGAGAAAGAGCAGGAGGAGGCAAGAAGCCCCTGATGTGGAACAAGGCTGGAGTGTTGTAACCTGGTGGAGAGAGGAGCAGGCAGCTGCCACAGGCTGCTGGAGGTGATTGAGAGCCACGGGCCGGGGCAGCTGTGACAAGGTACCCGAGGGAGCAGTGGACATCAAGGTTAAATCACATCTCCCTGGAGGCTGACGGTGATGCCAAGCAGTAACAGTATTGCCTTGGGCTCTGCCATTTTAACTCCATTTCTCTGAGTGCTGTACACCTTTTGACAAAATAAATCACACTTTGTTTTGAAGAATTTGTTTTCTGCATCACAGCCTTTTAGTAGTGCTTCTTGTCTTCCACAAGGAAAAACTTGGAGGGAAGACTGGCAGGCTGCAGCAGCAATTACCAGCCAAGGGGATATGATTTAGAGATCCATATCAGAGAGGTCCTGGGAACTGATGTCAAACACAAACCACGTCAGGGAGGAGCCTGAGAGATGCACTCAGGGGTCTGTTGGAGAGTCTGAAAAGGGGCAGGTACCTGCTCCTACAAACACAGGAGTTTCCTTCTCCTGTTGGCATCCAGCAGAACAGGGAGATTTCACCCATCATTAGCCTGTATTATCATGAACAAACTGATGACCAGGCAGCTTCAGAAAGATGATTTGGGCACCAAAAATGGGACATAGGGAGATCTGGAATTTTCTTTTCAAGAAATTCAATGCTCAGATTTCTATCTGAGCAAATCCTGCAAGATGACTAAATCCATTTGGACTCTGTACTTTGAATGGCAGCTGCTGTGTATGCTTCAGCAGGACATATTCTGCAGTCTTCCTTTGTGTATGGTAGGAGATGCTCAGGTAAATGTTACCCACCAAGGGAGCAGCACACCTTTTGCACAGATTTTACGTCCTGAAAGACGGATTCTGAATTTTGGACTTTGTTTCTAGAAGAAGTGGCAACAGTTCCGATTATTTCTGAGTGATGATGATACTTGGAACACTGTTTGCTGATAGAACAGAAATCACCAAGAAAATGGAGAAGTCAAATGCACATATGGTTGCCTTTCTTACTCTTTTGCCTATGTGGGCAGGTGACTCTGACATTATGGGTCTGAGCATTTCTCTGCCTGGAGTGACTCATTACAAGGGCGGTCATTATGCTCCCTCCAGACAGATTTTCTTCTATATCAATTTAGCACACCTTTAATTACAACAAAGAACCTTTAAATTTCATCTGTATTGTAGGGGGCTTTCTACATTCCAATCTGAATTCCACCCAGTATCATTAAATTAGTCCAATTTACATAAAACTGACCTTGTCAAACCAATACTAATACTAAGGGAAAAAAAAATGCTCAGAGGACAAAGTCAAGTAAGTCAAGCACTTAGAAATCCCAGGATCAAAGTCACCTAGGAAACTTTAAATCACCCCTTTCCTAGTTCCAGATAAGCTTTGCTTTGCTCAGCATACAGAGTTCCTACTGAATAAGTACTTGGTCAGTATTTATTTCAGTTCTTTTTCTTTGGTTATTTACTGAATGCTATTGAAGCCTTGCATCAACAAATCAAATAAATAGTCTTCTAGTGCTTTTGCATCATGCTTTTCAGTATTGTAGATAAATTAATTAGCATGACAGCCCTGCAAGGTGAGGCAGTGTTGGCTCCTCATATTCCTGTGTGAATATGACCTAGAACATGGATTAAAAGGGAATGTTAATGCTGTAAATCCAGTTTGAAATTACTCACCTTTAGTTTTTGGAAAGTAATGTGTCTTCAGTAGCATGCTATGCGTTCAAACTGCATTTTTTGCTGGTCTCAGTTACAGAGGTGAGTGCTTGTTTGCAAATCAAGTCTGTCTATGCTTGAATTCACAACCTTATCTTCTGAATGAGGTGGAACTCCTGTCTTTAAAAATTAATACAGTCATGTCCATAGAAGTTGTATCAGGAGCTCTATGTCTATGGGAGCTAAAGAAATGTCCAAGTGCACTTCTCATTTCGACATTTTTATTTTTGGAGAAATCAGTTTTTACAACCTGGATGATTTTTTTTACATAGTGTCTTGTACTGGAGCTCTCAAAGGTATTTATGTATATTTGTGTATATGTTAAATGTATATACATTAAAAGTTAAAAATTATTTGCATATATATATTTCAGACACATATATATACAATTCCACTCTGCATCCCAATCCAGAATGGCTTTGACCCCTTTCCCCTTGGACAGGGTGGAAACATTAATCGTAGAGAAGAGGTGAATTGACTGCTTTCCATCCAACTGTGTGAGAGTTATTGACAGGAGAATTTGTCTTCTCCAAAGAACAGCTGCATGGAAGAACACACCCGAGCATGGGCAAGAGCCTCTGCAGGCAGTGTCCACTCAGACTGAAGGAGCTGTGAGGGCATAGGGCAGTGAGCTGAGAAATTAGCTATGAAATTCTAGTGGGTTCCTAACTGAGCAAATATTTTCAGAGCCTGAAAATGCAGCCAGATTTGAATAGTTTAATGATATGGCAACAGGATTTTCCTTCTGTGTGATTTGTCCCTCTGCTAAAAATTCAGTCTCTGCTTCTGAGCAGGAAAGTTTTAGATAAGACTGTCCCAAATGTTAACATGCACAAAGCACGGTTCCACCAGACCTCTTTCCAATACAACAGCTCAGCTGCTTTTCTCAAGATGAAAAAAAAGTCAACCAAGGTCCAAAACTAAACATCCCATTTGGAAATTTTTCCTTGTTACTCGGAGAGAGATTTACGTGCAAGGAAAAATTGGATGCTTAATAGAAAATCCTAAATCTGCTTAACTACAGGCATCAATAATTATGAAGCCAATGTAAAGACCTTCCTCTGGGTCAGATACAAATTTCTAGGTCACATTTGAATACTCCAGTAACATGCAAAAATTGCAAATGTGCCAGATTTCCTCCTACCTTCCTTCACCAAAAACCTTCCAGTTATCTGCCCTACAAACCTTCTGAGAGATTCCATTTCCTCTTGAATTTTGCTTGCTTTAAAACCTCACAGCCCAGCCATGGATCATGCCAGGAGACAGCCTGGACTTCCTACTGGTGTGCTGGACTTCCAGTAGCACATGTGTAATTCTGCTGGCCTCAGGCTGCTCAGGCCACCATTTCCCAATTTAGGTTCTCCAAACACCCACGAAACAGGGATGAGTTGAAGCATGACCTTTTCTTTGCTTTTTTTCTCTGATCATGCATAACTCTTCCCCAGCCAACCAAAATCTGCTTCCTTTGTAAGTGATGATTTGCCTTAAGATGATTCTTTTTCGTGGCATACCTACACTCCAGAGAAAAAGAGAAATTAACATTAATTAATTAATTTGCTTTGCATTATCCCCCTATGTTACTCTTTTGGTATTTCCTCCCTTTTAGCTGGGAATGAGGTACCAGGGGCTAATCCTGTAAAGTCTTGCATTTCCCAGTTCTCTCTCATTTCAGGGGGTGTATAACTCTTTCAGGACCTTGACTCAAGTCTGGATTCAGTCACTGGATTATGGAATATTCTTCAAAAGATAACTGTGAAAATCTCATTACTTCAAACTCTTATGAATGAGAAATTAGAAAATACACCATGAGAAGCAATTGCACATTATTATTTAAATGGCCTAGAGATAGATCCTCTCTTTCTTTAATAGCATCTCTGACCTCCCTTCTTCCTGTAGTCAAGCCACCCAAAAATTACATTTTGTAGCATACATTTGTATATGAAACTGTCATTTGGTTATTTCTTTCCCAAGTGAAAACTACTTTGCTCCTCTTTTTTTCCCCACTAGTGAATAGGAAATTGAGCTTCCAGGAACGTAATGCACAAACTTCAGTGTTACATCCTGCAAAATTGAGATTGCTTAATGGAACCTGAAAAGAAAGATTTTTTTTTTTTATTATGATCAAACGTAAGCAATTTTAGGTAGTCTTTTGTGGTCTAGTGAATGCAGGGAACTAAATCCAGAGTGAATGCCAGAAGCAACAATTACAGTTCTTTTTTTTCCTAATTGAATTCTTTGATGATTTTCCCAATTGACTTCAGAGGCCCAAGTACTCAGTCTCCAAAATTCACATACTTGGGACATTAAAATTATGAACTTGTAGGAATATTACAAGTATATTTGTGATATTCATGCCAACTGAATAATGTGACATGGTAGACAGTAGATTTTCTTCCCTTAGAAAAATAAGGGTACACTGGAGCTGGGATTTTAGATTTTATTCCTACTTTTTTTTCATCCAGAAACTTGTAAAAGATAATAAAAAATTATCCTTGGAGGAAAAAATGGCAAATTTCTGTAATTTTTGTGGATTTTTCAAAAATCATCCGTGAATGAAAAATTGCCTGCTGCATTGGAAAATATTTCTGCAAGCTTACCCACACTGGCTGCTTCCATCTGCACTCAGAAGAAAATAATCAATTCATGGAAAAATTCAGTGGGAAATTTTTTAAAACCAGAAGACTGGTGTTTGGCAACAAACAGAGAATGAAACTTCAGCAGCTCATGAAAAGCTGCTGCTCGTGTTGCAAAGCTTTGAGGGAGCAGTGCTATGCGTGCAGCATAACTGGCTGGGGCTTTGCAGCTGATTTGTAACAGGAGACTGCAGGGTGCAAACACCCAGCTCTGACAGAAATGTGCTCTGTGTTAGCAGAATAAAGAACATTTTGAGTGAAGCCAAGCAGCCTGCCTGCTGTACTGGATGCAGGGACGTGGGGTGTCTGAGGCCGGCGTGAGGAAACAGCCCAGACACTGCAGTTGCTTGGTAGCTTTAATTAGCCATTCTCCTCTCTCTGTTCTCAGGCAGGATTCTCATCCTTCAAACACATTTTAAAAATTCATAATGTTTACTGCTTGTTCTCATTGCAAGCCATTTGATTTTTTTTTTAGCTTAAATTTTTATGGTCTTTCTGGAAAATAAAATTATGTTCTGTCTTAAATCCCTTTCTGCCTGGTCTTTCTTAGTCCAAGTTTCTTGGTCAATTTTATATATGTCTTAGAAAGTCACATATCCTTTGTAACATTTTCCTTCTCTCCTTCCTTTAGAACATCTTTATGCCTCAAAGAGTTTGACTCTTTATTTCTTCTTAAAGGATCTCAACTTTATGTCTCTGCTAAATCACTGGTGCACTCACTTTACTGAATAACTTGCTTCCTCTGTTATGCCTTCCTTATTTCTGTACACAATTTGTACAAAGATGTGGCAGTTCAGATTTGTTAACATGAAAAAATAAGCTAAAATTCCTTTAAGAAAGGAAACTGGGGCTGCTACTGCATCTCCCTAGCTGCAGTTTCAGTGACTTAAATGCTTGCTCATCCTTTATGTGAGTTCCCAAGCATGGTTCTTTGGTGCTTCAGGCACTTTTCTTAAATAAGAATTTTGTGGAATATTTAGTTTTTGGTTTTGTTTTGAAGAAGTAAATAGACAGTAAAATTAAAGAAAGAAGATGCAATGAAAATGATTTTCTATAAAGTGAGGGTGAAGTAGAAGCAGATGGAAATATAAAAACATTCTGGCTTTGATTGCATGATAATCTATAACCTCTTCCTTTAAGAGTTTTAGAAGATTATGAAGCTGAAGCATAGAAAAAAAGATATCAAAATCTGCAGTTAGTAAGGACTGATACTTTAGCTAATTTCAGAAATACTTTCCAGGGGCAGACCCAGTTTAGCAAAAGAAGAATATGTGAGTATATCTTTTCAAAGTGGTCTTTTACTTCCCAAAGCTTCTCTTTTCCTGATCACATGATACTGATGAAGTAGCAAGGCAGGCCCTTTTCTGTTGTAACATTTCCATGCCAGTGATGGTGTATATCTTTTTCTATCTCCCCCACAGTTTTAAAATTTTTTAATTTTTTTTTTTTGCTTTGTGAAAGAGCAGCCTGTTGAAATTTTAAGGTTTGAGACCATAATCTGCTATTATACAAGTGTAAGCAATTATCCATACAACTGAGCTGCCAGTAAATGAATCACCAAATAGGCTATTAACTAAGTATATTTATTTTTCCAGATTAATATCATTAATTTCCAAAACACAAGATCATAATGGGAAACATCAGTCCCTGTGGAAAGGCAGAATAAAATCCAGCTGGTGTGATCACACTGCAGCTGATGTATTCCTGTAACATGTGGGACTTCCTAACTAAGCTTCTTAATTGTTCCTGCAGGTTTATTAAATCTTGTAATTTAGTATTTTTATGGGGGGTATCTGTAAAGGAGGTGCAGAATAAACAATGCAGAAGAGTAAATAATGTGTGTGGAGAGGAGAATGGTGATTCCTTGTGTTCCACTGATGATTGGGAGTGGCAAAAGCAAGGATAGCCTTGCTGATGGCCTGGTCTCTGGGAATAAGGAACTCTGTGGTGATTTCCAGAAGACTTGCTGAGTCTTGAGCCAGTAAAGTGCACTATTTCTTGCATGAAATCTCCTAATGACAAGCAAAACTACAGCACCTTTTAATTGCTGCCTGTGATCAGGCCCTTTGCTCCCAGCCAGTGTGGCTGTGAGCTGTCCCATGGGACTGAGGTGTGTGTGACCATGGCACAGGTGCCCCTTTTCCAGCTGTCCCATACTCCAGCTTCATCCAGGATTCCTTCTTAGGAACAACTCAGTCTACAAAGTGCTTCTTTTGATGTTATTTCTTACCTTTGTCTCAATTAGTTTGTAAATTGAAGTCTCTTGTTCCTGCTAATGTGCCCATTTCAACATTTTAATTTCTCTCATCATTTCTACAGATTTTGAGGGAAACAGGCAGTTTATAGTGATTCCTGTGAGCAACATGTTTGACTTTCTTACCCCAAAAATTAAATTTACCTGTCTAAAAGTTATTTAACCTCAAAATAATTTACCTCTCTAAAAGTTATTTAAAAGTGTATTTGGGGTAGGTGCTTAATCCTGATTCAGTTACAATCAATAAACAGCTACTTATACAAATTCTGTTACCCTTAGAGGTCAAACAATTAATCACAAGATTGATACATGAAATATTGACTTATATAATCATTGGATTTCAAAATGCCTCACAGAAGGGGCTGTAAGGCATTTCCTGTTTATAGATGGGGAAGTGAGGTGATTCACTGATTAAATCAGCTTGTGAACCTCTGGCAGAACTGGGAGCAGACTGAGCCTTGCCAAGCCCCATCTGTTGCTCTGATGGTGACAACAAGCTCATTTCAGCTGAAGTCTGGCCTCAAATAATTACTTATGCAATGCTTGGAATACTCCAGACAATTATATGTAATGAATATAATACATATATCATATTTAATGTTATATATGTAATGATTATTTAAGAATTACTCACGTATATGCTATGAAATTTTATATATCACATGGGTTCTACACAAGGATATTTTTTAAAAAAGGATATGAGGATTATTATGCATTTACTCTAATAATTTACATAATTTGCTTCTATTTGTTTAAAATATTTAAAATAATTTCTTGAGGGTCTACATCCTGTGTAGGAAAAATAATATTTAAAGATAAGATTTCTTTATCTCAAAACTCTTGGCAGAGTCAGGGGACTTCATTAGCTTGTGGAGTTCCTTTTGGTGTCAGAGGAATGGTGTCAAACTGCAACTTCCACTGAATTATAGAGAATTTGTAAGTGTGGTATAAATGAAATTAGAACTGGGTGAGAAAATATGACTTCATCATAAATCAAGTGATATTTCAGGTGAGACAAAAAATACACGTACAGGCAGAATTATGTAATTGAGTCACATTAAGAAATATCAAAAAGCTTCAAAGTGAATAATTGTTTCCTCTGGTGAGCTCCTATCCAGCATTAAGAACATGTGTAATATTGATGCATTGCCCCAGTCACCTGGAAGATTCCGTATTGCTGGAGTAAACAAAGTCACTTTAATATTTTTGAAGGTTTCTCTGCATTATAAGGAGCATCATGGGAGCTTATTAAGTTCATTAGAAGACTGAAGAAATGCTAACAACAGTTCTAAGTGCTTCTTCACTCCAAAATAAGGTGTTTTTTTTTTTTATTTTCTGAAGAAAAATACAGGCAATGAGCATTGGAAAGAGACCCATGCTGGATGAAATGAGGAGAAAAAAGCATAGCCACTGTTGCTGTTAGCAGTTGTGGAATCTTTTGGGAAACTTTTGAGTTTAGAGAAACTGTGTGTTTACATTCTTAAAGGTTCACTTTTTTTTTTTTTTTTTGCATCATGTGAAGAAATATCTAGCAAGAAACAAAACACTAAAATAAAATTGGTAAGAAGACGCAGCTTTGAAACACCTCAGCAGAGAGATCATTGAGGTGTCTGGGGCATCAGTTGATCTGACAAGCTTTATTACATACAAACAAAATATATACCTTAGGAAACTGTGCATCACTCCTCCACTGGGAGCATTGCCTGCAGCTGATGCTTCAGACAATGAGGCTGCAAAAAGTTACACTGGTCCAGAGCAGCGTCTGATTTTATTCCTCACTGGGATCCCAGATGAAAGGCTGACCATGTGGATGCACAAGAAAGCCTTCAGATAAGAGAAAGAACCTCCTGGAATCAACCTGGATGTGAGAAGCAGGGCTAAGGTTTGAGTCAGAGATGATGCACCTGGGCTGGGCATGTGAGGATACTGCTTGTGTCTGTGTTGGATGTAAGGGTCCTCTGGGACTCAACTGAAAACTTCCTGGCCTTTGGATGACTTCTTGGCTTGTGGAGGATGCTGAAAGAGAGTGCCTGGGCACATCTGCCTAAGCTGGAAAGCAGTTCTGTGAAGTGTTAGCCTGAAGGCAATGACAGAGTTTGTGGTTTTGACAGCATTATCCAAATATATAGTGAGATAGCAGCAAAAAGGGTGAGAATGGATGCAGCTCCATGGAATCACCTAGGAAGCTGGAAGAAGGGTAGAAACGTTCATTAAAAAGTAAAAAAGGAGAAGGAATGAAAACTGGGAGGTGACAGAGAGAGTCAAGGGAAGACAAAAATTCAAGTGACAAGCTGGTTGCAGGACAGAGACAAAAATGAAGAAGGGAAGCTAATTCAGATTTTTAGAGACTACATTAAGGCTAAGTTAATGGCAGCTAGATTGAACTGGCTCTAGTTTGAGACACAAAAAGAACAACCCTAATCAACTGTTCTGGGCAAAAACATCAACAAACTTAGGAAGATGATCAGCTAAGAATCAATGGGGCCAGTGAAAGTGAAACTCTCACAGGTTTCTACAGGGGGACACTACAGCTCCATAACAGTGACCAGAAGAAAAGGAGAGAGGTGGAAATGCAGACAGTGGAGGGAGATCAAAAGCTGGGATAGGCAAGCAGAAGGGAAGACTAACAGAATAACTTATGCACCTCTGGCATAGGAAAAGGAGAGGCTTGAGCCTGGCTCTGCATAGTGAAATATGGTGCCAGCAGGGCTGTAAGAAACCCTCCTTCACTCAGTTCCTTCTGTCTGCTAAGGGACATTTCAAAATTTTAAGTTAATAGGGGGTCCCAAAGGTGAGAACTCTGGTGTAAACAAAGAAGGGTCAGAGTAGTACACTGAATATAGTGATAACAGAGAACACTCCAGCAGGAGCAGTACAGGAGCAGAACACAGTCAGGTGATGCAGAGGTTGCTTGGTTCATGAAGAAACTTATGCATTATGGTTGCCTACAGATACAGAGGGTAGGATTTGACCCTCTGATATTTTCTTAGGTTCACCCTCGATTTCTGAACTGGTGTTGTGATTTTTAATGGTGGAACCCAGAAGTGGCTGGGCTCAATGGGGAAATCTCCCATTTTCTCCTTGGGTACCCAGTATTTCCAGTCCCTGCAAGGGATTTCAAGGCAGCTAATAACACTGGTTTTCTTTGTTTTTCTTTCATTTTGTTTGCTTGTTGGGTTTTTTTTGTTGTTTTTTTTTTTGGCTTTGTGCCTGTTGTGAGGAGATATGAAGCAGACTAAGATCTGCCCTGTTGTGCCTAACTAGAAAGGAAATCTTTCTCATCCACTCATCCTTATATAAGTGTTTTGAGTCCTTGTCGAAATGATATATTCCCAAATGGCACTGGTGCTAATGTGGATATTGAATTATGAATAGATTTTTATGACACGTATATCAGAGTTTTGAAGATCACAAGGGAAAAAAATTTCTACCGACTGCAATTTGATGAAAAGCACACAAAGCCCAAAATAGCTGTTGATTTCAGGCGCTGTTGCAGTTACAGGTATTAGAAAAAACCAAATAGCTAAAGCAACATCTTTCCTTCCTTTCATATGTATGTACTAGTTCCTCTGTGAGATTTAAACAGCAGTGATTAACTCTCAAAATAAGTAATTTTCAGAATTTGAAAAAAAATAGGTCCTTTGGAAATCTCTAATTTGATCATTGATTTTGGCTGACTGTAGGGGAAATTTTAGATTTACAAGTCTGTGATTCAGAGTTTAAACAAAGCCCTATTGATGGTGCAGAGGCTTTTATTTCTTTGTCTGCAAAATGGCACAGAACAAATTGAAGGGTGCCTTCACAGTAAGACATTTTGCTCTTTGATTTCATCTTTGATTCTCTTCAAACATGCAGCAGTAGCACCTTTATTTAGATGTTCTCAGTATGAACAGAAAATAGGTGAATTTGGAGGAGTACTATGAAAGAAGACAGTGCATATGGGAGAAGGATGTTTTTATTATTTATTCTCAGTTTGGCTTCCTGAACATTGAAATACTAGTGTTCTCGAAAGATAAGTTTTCCTAGCAGGAACTGGTGTATGAATGACATGATGTAGTAATTACTAATAGAACAGAGTCTTGGGATGTATTAATGGGAGCTTCTGTTTGTAAAAGGCAGTAAGTTTTCTGGGTGCACTTGTTCTTTTTTGTCTCCTTCCCTCAGTTTTCTTATCTGTAAGATGGGGATCCCACACTTTAACTGTTTTTTGGAATTCCTGAGTAATGCACTGTAAAAATCCACATTTTTATATTTATCTTTCAATCGTGGGCTTAAAATTCCTTAAAACAGTCATAAAGAGAATAATTTTAATTTCCCTTTGACTTTTCATTCAAAGCAAAATAGTAATTCAAAAAATGGTAGTATATGTGATCAGCTAAGTTCCCTCTCTAGCCAGCATAATTAACTTCTAGAATAGCTGAATCAACAATTTATATCAGTCTTTAAAGTTCTTGGTAATAAGCCAGGAAGTCAGTCTTCAGAAAGGTCAAGAAGACCAAAACATGATCTTTCTCTGAGTAGTGGATGCTCTTGATAAATCTCTTTTCATTTCTAATTTATTTTTTGCACTCCTTGTGCCTCTCCAATGCCAAGGCTTCTGATGTGCCTGGGATAAGTTGTTCTTCCTTAAGCTGAGTCTGCAAACTCAAGTGCCAGTGGTATGCTTGGGTAATAAAGGAATTGGGACAAGTTGGTTTGATCTCATGAATTCCCTGAATATCTGCTGAACAAATAAACTGCCACCACCAGATCTGTCTGTAGTGGTTGGTAAATGAAGCAGAATCTCTTAGCTGTGAGTGCAGGAATGGTGCCTGTAATGGTCCACTCTCAAAGCTGACCTAAGCTCTGGGTTGCTATGGACAGATTTAGGAAATCAGCAGAACCCATATGGTGCCCAATACTCTGATGTAAAAGCAATGCTGTCCAACTCTTGTCTTTGCACATATTTTTATTTGATTTTGTATTTCCTAACACACTGACAGCTCATAACAAATAACTGCCAAGTACTACCTGTGAAGGGGTTATTTTTTTATTAGTATAAATAAATACATTCAATCAGGCATAATAGTTTCATTTATTTGAGGGACTAAGATTTATTGCTTTATTTTTTGGTCATTTAAGTAAATAAATAATATTCTGTGTGGCTCATAACCTTCTATGAATCATTTCTTTATTTTCTTTCATTCTAGCAATTTATAAAGGCATTAAGTACAATTCCATATTTAAATAACATTAAAATGGTGGCACAAGTTAAAGCCACCACACTGTAAAATCAGTACAGGCTGCCAAGATAAATGTGAATGTCCTAATTCTGATTATTTATGCTGCAGTCTAAATGCTGAACATATTTTTGTAATGAGTATGTTTGCAAATTTCCTGTGGGATTTAAATTTTTTTCAAGTACAAATTTACTGGGGAAAAGAAAATACACGATGACTGTAATTTGACCATAATAATGCTCCTCTGCTGACACAAACAGCTACACAAACTTTAAAAGTATGTTATTTTATCAGAACACATTTAAGCAGTGCAGCACAATGGGTGGTGTGGTTATGGTAAGATAATCACCCCCCAAGGTGTCCTGAGGCACAGTGAGGCTGATTACCCCTAATCCTATTGGGATGTAATTATTTCATGGTAACGATATTCTTGGAAGTGTCTTATTGCTGTTATCAAATTTCTTTTAGCTTTGTATCTAAACACATTAAACAATGACTTTGTCAACTTCGAGGTCTGTTGAGATTAAACTATCTTTTCACAATGTTTAATTGGCAGTTGAAATATTTTTTTTTCTAGTCTGGTTTCGACTTCCTTGTAAAACTCCAGCAGAACTGCAAACAGAAGGATAGAAGATTGTAATCCATCTGAATGAAGCCCCAAAGCACAAAGAGTTTTATAAAATCAGAAAAGCAGACCTGTTGGCTAGCAGGGATTCCTAGAAAATTAAGAATATTAGGAATTTAAATAACATAAAGTTATATTTGAAATATTTTTACATTATATTCCAATTTTATTTAAATAATAGAAAGTTAAGGAGGCATTGAAGCCACATCAGCCCTGCAAGCCTCCTATTTTCTGTGCAGGGTGAGATATTTGAGTGAGTTTGAACTATGGGTGCTCACCAGGAGGGGCAGCCTGGAGGTCCATTTCTCTTTTTATCTTCAGTCTTCATCTATCATCAAATCAAAGTATTACATATATATTATATATATTAAATATTCAAGGAATATTTGACGTTATATCTGCTTTATGTGGTCAGAGGTTATACTTAGACCACAGGGCAGAGGTTTCACAGCAGAGCTCTTTTGCTTGAACGATGAAAGATTATTCCATGGCTCTCCTGCAGCATCCTCCTGGCTGTCCTGTCCAGAGAAATCAAGACACAGGAAGAAGAGACCTCTAATCCCAATGATGAACCAAAAAGTGGGTTGAGGAGAACGCCGTCATACGTCTCAGCCAAAGACACTGCAGCTCAGAAGCCTCTCCTGGTAATTTCTAGAACTGAAAAATGGATCTAGGGATTAGAATGGATTGAGCTGAATTTTGTTTTAGTGTAGGAGAGGGAGAAATGCAAGAAATTTGTCAGTGGATAAAGGTGTATTGTTAAGTCATCACATTTTGAAACTACTGAGCCCTTCCTGGAGATGAAGAATTATTCTGCTAAATCCTTGGAGCCCTATTAACTTGAGCAAGGATAAAGAGTTGAAGAGTCCCTTTGGGGCAGAAGAGATTATAGAATGGAACAGGAAGATCCCAAAGCAAAAACCTCTAGAAACAGTTTTGGGGAAGGGGTTAGACAAGATTCATGTCTTTTTGTTACATAAATTTATGAAAAAAAGACTCCAGAAAACTGAAAAAGTTGGACCACTGATTATATACTGTGTTCAAAGCAGAGTTAGGATCTTTTTCCAGCATGATGGCAAAAATTCAGGTGCCTTCATTTTGTTTATAATTAGTGTATATGTGGATGTTGGCTCTCAGGGAGAATCTTAGTATAAAGAAAGGAGGAAAGGACCAGCAAGATGTAAAGTTTTCTGGACCTCTGCCTATTCCACAAATCACATTCTCCTCCAGGCTTTCTCAGCAGATCATCTTTGTTTTCTACTGAATGGAGTACTCAAGGATGAGTTGCGTTCATTTATTTTCTAAAGTAGGGCTTGTTTGCACTCTATTTGAAATAGATTTCTGTTTTATACTAATGCACATTCAGCCCTAATCTAATAATCTGGTCTAGATTACTAAATGCTAACAGAGCTGTTATCTATCAGGGCTGAGTTTATCTCAGCAGAGGCAATGATTTCCAAAGGGAATAAGCAACATTTCAGAGTATGTATGTGAATTATAAATGAAGACACAGGTAGCACATTTCAGTAATGAGGAGGTAAAATGATAATTGACCGGCTCAAACCTGCTGTGATCTAAAGTGGATTTTAATTGATAGAGATTTGCAAGGTGTGTGACCTTTGTGCAAGTTAACAGTGTTGAGTTAAGAGGACAGGATACTTTAAAAATTGTTTTTATAACAGGGGAGGTTCCAGTTTAAGTGAATTGTACTTAAATTCCACCTGATATGGTTAAATTCTATTTGTCTGAATTCTCTTTGGTGTTTGAGTGTAATATTTTATTTTAATTCTTACATATCAATTTTGCATAAAGTCATTGAATTTCTCATCTGAATCATTGCAAACAGTGCTTAGAGAACATTGTAACCTCGATAAAAGCAATTTTAATAAAATCAATTACTAATTTTTCAAAGAAGCTCACATTAAATCCAAAATCATAACTCTTGATGGCAATGATATCACTTCTGCAGAGTAAAATGTTGACCTTTAGTTTTGGAGATATTTTTTTTGTGTGTCAGTAAGGTAGTGGGTCTTCTGTGACCTAATTTAGGAGTTCAGCTTTGATCTGTGAAGGTTTTGTTTGAGATGAGACCTTGATCTCATATTTGAGTTTTGCTTTAGTGAGTTTGCTGAGTTGCTGAAAGAAGCGACTGATCAAATTTAAATGCTGCAACAACAAATATTTGAGTAATAAAAATAAAGTAGTTAATAGGAATATTTCCACAGAGAGTTTAAGTTCCCATAAGTCCATTTTTTGGTGTCAATGGTAAGAAAGGAGAAAGAATGAACAATTATTTTGGCCTCTATGTGACATCTCCTACCTGTCTTGAAGGGAGAAAGACTTTGTTTGCCTGAAATGGAAGTTTGTCGTTCTAGTGGAGAAGATGGCTTGTGGTCTTGACAAATAGATGTCTCTGCTTCCAAGCACCAAAGCTACTGAGGGTTTCTTGCACCCACAGATGTCACCCATATAAAAGCAGGTCGTATAGAGGAGGGTGGAGGAACGAAATCAAGGAGAGAAATAAATCAGGAGGGGAGAAAAGGAAATGTGACTACTAAAAATGTATCAGTTTCAGAAGCAGAACAATCTGGAGGCCGCCTTCAGAGCTGAAAATGTCACATTGCACCAGGGTTCAGGAAAGAGGATGAATGCTCTGCAGGCTGCAGAAAGTAAAGCCTAAATTATGGGCAAGGAACAAGGTGAAGAGCAAACAAACAAGACAAGGCAGCAGAAGACACTTTCAGTAGGGATTTGGCCAATTGAAAATTGCACTTCACCAAACACAATTTCAGGGATCTGGGGAGAAAACAGATGGAAACACCTATCTGTTCTTAAATTATTCTTTTTCCCCAAATCCTTTCTGTCCCTTCAATAGAAGAGGAAAGACAGAAGAAACCACTGAAGGTGGATGATGCTGAACCAGGCCTGCTGCCTGTTTTAGTGGTGCTTTGTAGCAGATCATGTACCAGTTTTCCCAGATAAATTTCTGTGTGTTTCAATGTGAAACACCAAGAAAACAAACTTTCTTATGAGGATGAATTACAAGAACAAAGAAACCCTTTGCAGATGTTCTTCAGATCGCGTTTCAGTGAGGGAAAGTTTTAGTGGTAGGGCAGCTTCTTGTCCTCCTTCGTAGTAAGTAGGGAACCTCTTCACTGTTGGAAGAGCTCAGAATTCCAGCCCTCCCACCATCTCCCTTGTCCATGAACAGCAGGGCCATAGGGCTCAGAGGAATACTCACAATATCTATTGGTGCCCTAAGTTTCAGACAAAACAATCCTTTTCCAGCCCAAGCACCAAGGACACCATTGCAGCTTTAGGCTCAAGAAGTGTAAACAACAGAGAATTGAGGAGAGCAAATGGGGAAGATGAGATTTCATAACCTGAAGCTGTAATTGGACAATTAACCCCAATATGTAAATGGACCAAAACTTACAAAAGTGTGAAAACTCGTGACCTGTTGTTCATCTTGAGTGTAGCCAGGGCCAGGCTCTTGTACTGCCCAAAGTGAATACTTTGAAGGCCTTCTTAAAAAATACCTACTTTATTCCTTTAACACTGTCTAACCTCTGTTCTAGGTACCCTCCCAAGGCATCACTATGAGTTTCAAAAAGCTGACAAGTCTTGAAAAAAATCTTAGAAGTCTGTATCTATTGCAAATAAAGAGAAAAAAGTAAATTTCCAAACCAAATATCTCTTTTCTTCATATATTATGATGTTTAAAGGCACAAGATAGACTTACTCTTTCCTTGTTTTCCAGCACTAGTCTGGGATTTGGTTGCAGACCCTGATTGCTTTTTAGGCCAATCTCTCACTTGGCCTAGCTGAAAAGCAAAGGCTTTTCATTTCTAACTGTTATTTACGATGGAGGTTCCAAATGAAACCTAGGTCTGGGTAGGCTAAAATGCTTTTAATTTTCACTCAAAAATGCAATTTGTCTTACAAAATGGGCATAATTTAAGGTCTGAGTGATTTAGTATATATTTTTAATAACTGTTTTCTTAGTGCTAGATAATCCCTGGGATGTGCAGAATATTATTCTTAATGCAGGAAGGCAGAGTGTCTGCTTTGGAGAACTTATTACCTTTGAGCAAGAGTGTTAATATGGTTTAAATCCTATCAGGGCCTGGAGGAATCCCTCAACAAACCTTGCCTCTACCAACTTCCTATTAAACTTGTTCCTCAGAGCTGTTTCTTAAAAACAGAACAAATTGTCTGTTTTCCAAATGAGTTGAATAAATGCACATTTGTGAAGGATGCTGGTGGTGCAGAGGCCTTGAAGAGGCCATGAAAAACATGTGAGGTTTTTTTGTGGGAGCAGTACTGGAAGTGTCTGGCAAGGATGTTGCATGGTAGCTGCAGGAAAGCAAGGCTTGGTGTCTCCTGGGCAGTCTGGTGCATCAGCTGAGGAAGGAGGAGTGCTGGCAGGAGTGCTGGGCTTGACATTCTTGGCTGCCCTTGGAGGTGTCAGCAGAGTGAGTCTCCTTGTAGGCCAGCCAGCAGTGGAGTAATAGGTCTCTCAGAGAATTCTTGTCATCTCCTGTCTGCAGTTCATTACCATTTCTTTCTTTCTCACCTTTGATCCCTGTGGCTGGCAGGTTGTGGTTCTCATTCTACGACAATTTCAGTTCTCTCAGGGAGATGAGCGCTCTTATTTTGAGAGTGTGAGTTGGAGAAAAAGGTTGAGTTAGAAAGGCACAATTTTACCTGTGCCTTGCAAGCTTTTTCACCTTGCAAGTTACTGCAATTACTATTAGTCAGCCTTCAATAATCGGTGTGATACAACCTCTGTGTGTGCAGTACCTCACATTCAGAACCTAAACTTTGCAACATCTAGATCTCAACAAGCGGACCTCAAATCATCAAACATCTTGCTGATGTCCAAATAAGATACTTCAAATGATGGAGGGATGGGAATCCTGCTGGCTTTCGTAGCAGCTGCTGTGGAGCCTCCAGGTGGAGAGCAGTGTAAGTGCCCATGTCAAAGTGATCTGCTGCATAGATGGAGAGTCAAGGCAAGGATAATTAAGAATTTGCTAACTGAAATATAAGTCCCAAATGCCTCTTTTTCATTTTTACAGTAGCCTTCTAGAGGATCCCAACTGAATTCTAAGTGGTTTAGTTGGGTTTGTGATTGCCTTTAATTTTAGAGTAAATTAGATGTGGACTCATTATTTACTCTTCTTACTCCTAATCTTTTTCTCTCTCTTCAAAACCAGACTCTCCCAAATGAAAGTGAAACGGTGAACTTTTAAAATATGCTCCTTTTCTAATCTCTAATGCCCTTTTAATTCTTTTCAAGGTAATTTTCCTCCTCGTAGCTCACCTGACTCATCGCTGTCTTTGCCCCTTTATATCGTTGTCTGCTATTTTCACACTTCATTTTCTATTCTTTCATTCCCCCTTTTTTTTCCCCCTCAAGCTTCTGACATCCTTTGCCCAATTCCTTCCTTAAGTGTTTCTCATAAGACCAGCAGTCAGGATCCTTAATCAGCCCTGATGCACGAGGCTGGCACTGTGTCCTGCCTTGAGCTGCAGAGGCTCAGGAGGCTGGAGCACAGATCAATAGCCCACGCAGAGGATGCTCCGCGTTCCCCCCGCGCTCTCTCCTTGGGCTGAGCTGATATTTGAGAAACTCAATCTCACAGCACAAACCAAATGAGATTGTTTTCATTAGCCCAGGAAGATCTCAGCAGTGAGACTTTATATCAGATATGAACTGTGGATCAGATCCTTAGGCAGAATTAACCAAAATGCTGCTCTGGTGGGAGGGAGGAGATGGCTCTGATTCCCCACAGCAGCGGATGTGGAATGCCACGGTTCTGTTTTGGCTGTTACCTTTCCAGGCACCTCACAATGCCAGTGTTTTATTATTTAAAGGTAGAACACTAGCAAAGAATATAAAAAAGCCTCTACCACCACACTGAATTTTAAGCTTATGAGCACAATTTGAAGAAAAGAGTAGCAGAGCAAAAAATGCAGTAGAAAGATTTCCAATGACATTCCAAAGAGGAACCAAATCAAGAAATGAATATCTGTGCTCCAAAAAGTAAATGCAAAAGTGTTTTTGGTCACCAACAATAGTTACAGCAAATTTCTACATTCCTGTAGCACATATAAGAGACAAAATTTGGTTTATTTCTGTTCCATTTTGGATTGGGTAGAAAGGTAAACTGGAAATCATGACCTGCTTTACATTCTTTAGAGACTCAGCTGAGTGCTTGTTTTTGTCAGGCGCTGTCTGGTTCTGTCAAAAATGGTGGAAACAAAGAAAATATCTTTCTTTTATGTGCAATGTTCTTAGCTGGATTCCTTGGATTTTTCCCTGTGAAATCTTTATTCTTCTGCTGCTGCTGTTATTTGAAAGTTATTTCTTCCTGAGGAAAATGTGATGGAGTAGCTGGCTAGGCTGTCTTTGTAGATTAACTATTTGCAGGTAGGGTTCTGACCACATCTCACCTTTTTTCTTTATATTAATTTGAATGACCTTCTCCTAGAGATAAAACCATTGCAGAGGTACTGCAGGTACCAAAATCTTCAATATTTGGAAGCCTAAGGAAGGAAACCCCCATTTTGAACTGTTTTTATGGACGTGTACCAGTTTGGGTGCTGGCAAGGGAGCAAGGCACCCTTTGCATCCATGGTATTTTGGTATGCTGGTGTATCTCTGGAGAAGTTGGAGGCAGTAACACAGATTGTGGGTCTTCAGCCCCTGAGGTTGCCATTTCCTTATTTTAGGGTATTACTGTGATCAAAACAAGATGAAGAGTTGACTTCCAGAAACTCAGGATTCAAGTATGGCTTTGAATTTTCTCAAGTAAAGGAAATTGTGCCCCAAATATCTGGGAGAATTCTAGAAATGTCTTTGAACAAATGCTCCGGGGTCACGAGCCGTCGCAGGTATGTTAGCTGACAATATGTATTTTGTTGCCTTTTACAATAATGATAACTGAAAATGTCACTACCATTATACAGTACATTTTATACTCTTTGTTGGATGCCCTTAAGCTTCCTGTCCTGCTAAACAAAACTGCAAATTACTGGTCCTGGGTAATCTTCCCTCAGTGGTTTGATATTTGTATTTTTAATTGTCAAACCAATTACCAGGGCTTTCTGCTAGAGATGCTAATATAGCTTTGTGCTTAGCCAGGGGAAAAAATAACAACCATCTCCTAGGAAGTCATGTTTTGAAATATAGGAATCTAAAAATAAATATTTAAAACTCAGGGAAAAATGTGAAAATATTGGTTTTATTTGGCAACGCTTGTATACTTTAATCATAGCAGAATTAATATTGTTTTTAATTTTTGGAAATCTCAGTGTGGTGGTGGAATGCTTTGAAGGAACTTGTAAAAGCTTCGGTAAATGTAACAGCCTGTGTTAAAAATCGTTCTTGAGTTTCTTACAAACAGGGTCAGCATAGGTTTACATCATGTCAATGGGATCCATTTTGTGCTGGGCTAGGAGGTCTTTTAGCAGACTTTCCCTTGCACTTAAACTCTCATTCTAAAGGGCATGGGCTGTTTTAACGGCCCACTGTAAATGTGAGCATTTACACTGATTGCAAAGAAGTGTTTTTGATCACAAACCTCACCTCTGCAGAGGAGCAGAAGGACAGGGGCATGGAAAGGCAGGAGCTTGAGAGATGTGAGACAATTCTTTAAATCAGAGCTACATGCTGGTCTTATTTTTTGGTTTCTTTTTCCTCTGCTTAGGTTTAAATGATATTAAAGATGAGAAACTTCCCTGGGAAACTCGTACATGAAAAGGAAAGCTGTGCTCTTCCTTCATTAGAGCTGCTTTTCTGTTAAAATATGCATAGTCATTTTCTTTCCCACTCAATGTTTTCAGTTGGTATGTACGGAGAGGAAATAATGGGCTGGGCTCCCTTGGAATAAACTGCTTAGTGTGAGTGAATCTGTCTAATCATGTGTAATCCAACCAGACAAAAACAATGACATAGTGACAAAAAGGATTCTAATGGAGCACAGACATGGTTTGGACAGTTAGGGGGTTTGGGGTGAACCACAATACTCTGTGGTACAGACATGTGCTCTGATCTTACCCACATACTTCACTCTCACTTTTAAATAGTGTGACCTAGGCATGGAATAAATCCTTTTTAATGATTAATACTTACATGTCCTTTGTCTTCCAGCCCACCCAGGACCTCCTGCAGGCTGGCTCTCCCTTCTGAAATGTCCATTTCCCCACTCAGTTTGGTATCCTCAGCAACCTCTGTCAGGGTACACTTGATCTCACCTTCCATATCACTTATGGAAATATTAAACAGCATATTGTCTATAAATAATGAATAAATGCTGACTATTTATATACCTTGCTCAAGTATTTTAAATCGACAATGTGATTGTACATTTGTTGGTAAATCACCGTGTTTTCCTGCTGATAGCTCTCTGCTGAGCTGCTTTATCTGCAGTGCTCTTTATCAGCTCTTTGCCAGCTGAAATCTTTGCAGAGATACTGAATGAACACAGCACAGGTGACCTCTGGGCTGAAATTCCCTCTTGGGTTTGGAGCTGGTGTGGGCATCCAACACAGCAGATGGGTCCCACTGCATTTTTACAGAATCCTGCTTCTTCGAGTATCTTCTCATGCCCTGGGAACTGTGGCCTCCAGGGCAAACTGGTTCAAGTGCCACTGAGGGCACTGGAGTGACTTTTTTAATCAAGGCTTTATCCATGACAAAGAGGAAATTTGGGTCTCCTAGCCTGGAGAAGGCAGAGAATTTGAATGAGATTAACCTCATAACCCTATTGCTAAAACTCAGTGTTTGTTCTGGGAGAGAAGTATCAGGAGAAGCATCCACATTTGGTTCTGTGTGGGCTCAGTAAATGGGGGGCACAAGCCCAAAGAAAGCAGTGCAAGCAATCAAGTCAGTGCACATTTCAGATTATTGCTCTGTTTGGATCCTGGCTTCCGTGAGAAAGAGAAGGATGACTGCCTTCTAATACAAGATAGTTATTCTCCTTTATAACAGAAAATATGGGTCTTAATTTTTCATATTTTTTCATCTCTTTCACAGAAAATGGATTTTTTTCTCAAGCCACAACAATAATAATTACAATCAGATGGAAATTTTCATCTCTCATTTGTTAGGTTCTTTTTTATTAGTAACTGTAATTTTTTTCCCAAATACCTTTTTTTTTTTTAAAATTGGAAAAGTCCAAAGACAGGGACCTGTTACAATTTTATTTGTATCAGTTTCATGTTAACTCACCGCATGAGAGAGGGAGAATATCAAGTAATTGGTAGAATGCTCCTGGAAAGAAATGTGGAGGAACAATTCACATGCTGACATGGAGGCCCATGCAATTAAAAATAAGCATCAGTACAGAAGAAACTTTACAGCTAAGTGATTCTGAATATTGAGATGACAGTTTTACCCACCTTTGCAGTGTTAAAGGAGGATGTCTTCCTCTTTTTTGCCCTTGTGGTGAAATGTAATTAGAGAATGATATGATATAGGTAGAGAATGTATGGCTGAACATTATTTTTAGACTCATAGTGCTGTAGATGTTTAAGAACAGCTTGCAAACTGATTAGTTTTAAATCCCGTAGTGTGGATAGTTTCTGTATTAAAAAAGGAACCCACCAGGTGGAAAAGATATTGCTGGAGAAATCTGCCAGCAAGAGAGAATTGCTTCTTCACAGGAATAATTTTGTGGTCAGATCATTTTTAATAACTATATTTTGTAGTGTTGGGAACTATGTAGCAAAACCTTTCCTATTTTTTCATTTGAAAAAAGTTATTGTTATTTTTTTCATCACATATTCTGCTAAGTGAAACTTTTGAACTTCAATGCATATGTTGATTGAACTGAGCAACGAGTTTCAGCCTGCCTGTGACAACAAGGAAGATTCCTACCTTGTCCCAGAAACTTCTGGAAACACAGGGCTTCAAACTGGTCTGTGATGGAATTCTGCTGCGGTTGGTGAATCTGCAGCAGGGACAGGTTTGGCTCAGTGTGTTAGAAACCATCACACTCCAAATCCCAGTGCCGCTGGCATGAGAAGCAGCAGCTTCTCACAGGCAGCACCACAGCCCCTCTCGTGCTGTGCTTCCTCTCCCAGTTGGTGACAAAGGTTTGGCAAAGCCAGTTCACTGCCCAGTCCTGCATTGCCCCCTCTGCTTTGGAGTTCCAGGAGTCCAGGATGAGGCTTTTGGGGAAAGCCCTGTTGGGACGTTGTCTCCAGTGAGAGTTTCTTGTTTAGTACATCTGTGGCTGAAAGAAGCATCTCTGTGGCTGTGTCTGTTCTTGCCACTGTCTCTTTTCCTGCTCAGGCTGTAATAATTTGCCTACAATGGTGGTGTGGGTAATGTTGTTTTTCTCACATTCATCCCCACATATATATTTGGATGTTTTCTTATTTTCAAATTCTTAAGCGAGATTTTCACTAGAAGCCTTTTTCATTATTTCAGACATGAAAGGATTTGTTCATCTGGGGTCCCTAAAACTGGTGCTCTGGAATCTGAGTGGACCAACAATCAAAGTTCTTCATCTTTTTCCATTTTCTCCTTTGTTCTTTTTTACTCCCTCCCCACCCCCCCTATTTTTTTCTCTTTTTGAACCTTATTCCTCCTCTCTTCTCTCTGAATGCAAATAACTTGTTTCTTCTAAGTAATGTTTTCTTTTCCAATTGTGGCACACAATGTGTCACATAGTCTTAGTCCATCACAGAATAATAATTTATTTAACTATAGATTACTAGGGAAAGCTTTTTTCCTAGAATTTCCCCTCTGGATAAAACTGTCCAAGTGAAGATTATTTTAAGTGATGAACTATACCCTCATATTTATTTTGGCAGATGCCTTGGAATTCATGTGTCTTTCTTTAAGAACAGGACTCTGATGAACTGCCCAACCTCTCAAGGACCCAAATATTTATTCAAATTTTACTTTGTTTATTTTTATGATTGTGTCCTCTCCATGAACCAACTTCCTCAAGATTCTTAACCTTTCCTGCATCAAAACACCTGTTAGTAAACTCTACCCCTCTTGATGGTCACTGGCCAGTGGCAATATCTCCCCTTTGGTTCTTGCTCTCCTGTTTTCACTTGCATGGATCTACAGGGTGAGAAATCCTTGCTCCTCCATTCAAAGTTCATTTTCACATATCACAAACAGTTTAAAGTTTGTTCACTTCTTTTCTCTCCATCACTTATGAAAATTACATCAAATTGTCATGAAATGTGAATGTGCAATCCCACCTGCAAGCTTCAGTGAGAGTTAAACCATGACTTTGGGAGGTGCAGGTACTTGTGCTGTATATAATCTGTCCCCCTACACGTTCAGCTTTTTGGCGTGTCTACTACTCACTTTAATCCTAATGGTGCATGTGATAATAATAGCATGATCTTTATGGATTACAGCCATTTTCACTGCTACCAGATGTCACGAACTTGAAATTTATTCAATTACTTATAGAACTGTAGCAAAAAGGGATCTTACCTACTTTTTATTCCATGTTCCTTGTTCCTCAACTGGAGCAAAGCCAGCTCATGTTACTGTGGCCCCTCAACTTTACCTGTATCAAAGGAAGGGGGCTTAAATCTCATTACATATTTAATTTCCTTGTACAATGCTAAAGTACAAAAAAAATCCTCAGCAAAAAATATATGATTTTAAACACCATATGATTTGAAATGTTGCACAGGAGTCAGGACAGATACCTGAACTGCAGCTGTCACACACCACTGAGATGAAAGAAGCTCATGCCTTAAAACACTTATGCAAAATACAGTCTTGCTTCAAGGTAGCAAGTGGGTGTTCAACTCCCATCCTTGTGAGAGATGGTTTAATGATGAATTTGGTACAATTTAAGAATTGCCACTGAAAAAACCCAGCAGAGTGCATTGTTGTGGCTGCAAAGGGATGCTGAGACTCAGAGCAGAGAGCCAATGGCCTTGAAATGGCAGAGCTGGGCTCGGTGTATCCCGGCCTCCAGCCTAAACCTCGAAGGATGGATCTGTAAATCAGCCCAGGAACATGATCAGCACAGGTTAATTAGACAAAAAGCCATTTTTTTACACTATGAACTTTATCTTGCCTGTGTAATCTGCCTCTAGATAATCCTCTTTGCTGAATAGTCATCTCCAGAGCAATTTAGCCACAACCCTGTTCACATTACTCATTGTCTTGAGGATCTCTGTGCACAGAGAGGGAAAGGACGGGGCTGGGATGTGTTGCTGCCTCTTGTCCTCCAGCCATGCTAAAGACAGAAAACAAATACACAGCATTTCTATTCAGGGGATGTAGAAATAAAGAACAAAGAGGAAAACTACACTTCTACCTGTCTGAGAAATCTATTTCTCCCTGAAAATTTACATTTCTACATTTCTACCTGGAAATCTATGTGAATTATGTAACAAGTTTTTGAGAATCAAAACGCACTTGCATTTACAAATTTCATTACAGACATGAGGTAAATATATCCACAGGCATGAATAGCTGAAAAACTAGCTTTTCTTCAACTTAATATGCTTCCAATCACGTTTGGCAAAGTATTAGGAGACAATAATTTATGTATAAAATCCTGCAATATTTTACTATCAGATATGTCTTTCTAATTAGGAATTCAGAAGGCATTAAAAATCATTAGAGGAATAGATGGGTAAATGTAAGTGACCTGTTGTAGGGTTTTTTTTGCCACGGATGTCATCTTGAATTTGCAAATGAATTCACTCTGAAAGTGCTTCAACATAGAGTTTTAAATAAATAGTAAATTCAAATAAATTCAAACTTGTGGCTATTGGCTCTCATTTGGGATCTGAGCTTTGCAGGACCTCATTCCCTATGTGCAAGTGTAACCCTCACTGCCCATCCCAAACACATCTGATGCCTTTCAGCAATATTTCGGTGTGTCAGAGCAGGTTTTTGGGATGCTGCTTCTTGCAAAGGGAAGCTTTAATTAACAGGATAAAAACTCACAGGACTTGGTGTCCCAGCATGATTCTGCTGTTCTAATACTTGGCAACCAAACTTTTGTCCCTGTTCGCAAATATCTGAATGTCTTCAGATCTGGTTTGGCTTATTCTTGCTGAGGAACCCCACCTAATTCTCTGGTTATGCTTTGGATTAATTGACCACCTGTCTTTCTGGTCTAAATTGCTGTTTCTGTTTTCAGAAGGCAATTTTCAAAACAAACAAGTAATTTCCAGTTCCAATTTTATCGTAATGATATCTTAAGTTCAGGAGATAATTGTTGCCCTTCGTGCCATATGTGAAAATACCATGAATTCCAATAAATTAAATCCCTATTTTCCCAATCTGGAGTTCAAATATTGAATGTTCCTTTATTAGAGCCAGAGGGAAAAGTGCATAATGAAACCAGAAAAAAACCCCTAAAAATCTGCTCAAGCAGGTGACACAGTAAAATTACAGCACCATTTACTTCTCCAAAATGTGTGTCACCAGACCCTGTGTCTTTGCCCTATATCTTCACAAATCTCCTTTCTGCATTATTGGTGCTCCTAGATACATGTGCTTCCATCCTTCCAGATAAGAGCTTAACCTTCTACATTTGCAGTGTGGAATTTCTAAAGAAGGGAAATCTGTCCCTGAAATCTTTTATTAATATGTAGTCGTGGTAACAGATCTCTGAGAAAACAGCATGTGTTGCATCTTCGTCTGATATTGCAGGATATTGTGATGTAGAAAAAGAATCATGTCAATAGGAAAGGGGTTTTATCTGTATAGGAAAAGGGCATTTTGCTTGCAAGGTAATATTAGAATGCTACATGCCTACAATGGCCAACGCACTTGTTAGCATTCAATGGAATCATAGTAATAAAAATGGAATTTAAATATGGACTTTTAAAGGAAAATTGAAACTGTTTGGAGAAAAGCCCCATGACTAGCTAGATAATTCCCTAGAGAATCTCTACTGTAAATTTAAAGCAACAAAAAAATTGTATAGAAACAGATTGAAAATTAAACTAATTTGAGATTTCTTAGAGTGGTTGGCTTAAAGTAAAAATTAGTGGAAGGAATAGCACAAGATGTGCCCCAGTGTCAGCAGGGATGTCATTTATTCCCTGGTGGAGTGCAGCCTCTTGCTCCTGATATGGTCAAACTGAATCAGTGACTGTCCTTAGTGAATGGTTCATGGTTATCAAGAAAGGATCTTCTGTCGGGACATAACTGTCCTTTCTTCAGTCTGGTAGATTATTGGCATTCTCTGCAGAAGTTTAGAAGTTTGATCTTCAGTTAAATGCGGTGATGTGGGAAACACTAAAGGTAAAATGGATTTTTAGGAGCTGAAAAAACAGGCTTCAGAGACAGAAGAGCTGAGAATTTAGAATTTGCTGCAGCTGAAAACTTTGAAACTGGAAAAGATACAGTAGTATAGTAAGCAACGACATGGAAACAATAGGCTGAGTTTGTAGGTTTGGCTTGAATAAATCTTAACACTGCAGAAATATATGCCTGACTAGATAGTAGAAGGTCTTAAGGGTATTGTGTATTGTTAATAGAAAAGCATACAAGCAAGCATTGTTTGAAGCAGGTGTACGTGTGCTATAATTTTTTGGCTAAAACAACTGTCTGTAAGCTTTAGCAATATGTTATTGGCTAAAAAGTTTTTAAGATGCTCTGTAACAAAGAAATTTTCAGCTGCTGCTGGCAAAACTTGAGCTGTTGACACCTCTCAGTTGTCTCAACCCTTGTAATGAGACTGATGCTGTAATAAAGCTCGAGGAACGCTATCCCTGCAGTCCCATCCTGTTCGTGCAAACTCCAGCACATGGTTAGAATTTATGGATATGCTGTAAGTAGGTTGGATAGGTCAATACTTACACTGAACCTGAACACAGGCCAGCAGGATCTCATGCTGGTTTTAGGACAGAGAATGATAGGAATTTCACAGGTTATGACACCTCTTTTTATCAGGTGCTCTACAGCTCTTGTCTTAAGGGCCAGCAGCCTGAAGTGTGTGATGAATTGCTGGTGAAGATAGGTAAAGGAAGGACTGAAATTCATCTTCCCTGCCATAACTCAGATAGGTGGCATCACACAGGGTCCATCTAATTGCCTGATTGCCGTGATCCCTACTGGAGACTGTACAATCTATATTTGAAGTGTTCCTAGAGCTCTGCATGTCTGTGCCTGATGCATTTGTGTCCGTAGAACTCAAGGCACAAAGGTTTCCAGTGGACTGAATCAGACAAACCCAGTAAGTCTGGGGGCATCTGAGAACCTCAAACAGCAGGAGCAAAGCTGCAGGGGTGGCAGGGGAAGTGTGAAGGTTACAGTCACAATGTGGAAGCTACTCAGGATGATTTGGCATGGATAGCTCATTGTGTTACCACAGCCGATAAGTCATGTGAGCACAACCAATTCCACCCTGAATAATTCCAGGCCTGACAAAGGGCAGTGGTTGTTCATTCAGTTTAAAGGTTCTAATGAGCTTTCTGTGCATCAATATTCTTGGAAAACACCCAGAACTGTCTTGTCAAAGTGAAACTGGTATTTTATCTTTGAAATTAGGGTTAGAGAATTTCATTTCCATGAATATTCAGCACTTTTCTCATCCCGGCTCTGCTCATTGATCATGCATGTAAAACATTAGTGGCATGCTGGGTACTGAATTAAATTCAGTCCTTGCCATTTGCAATTCTACTCACTTTGGAGGTCACCGAATGTGGCAAGGCTGCCTTTTAGTTTTAAAAGCCGTGTAAACATCTCCCTAGCCTGCTGCTACCTATCAGCCCAGGGAGCACCGCTGGATGTCCGCTAGGAATGAAGTGCAGGCCACAGCAAATTAACTGGCTTTGAAAAAAAACCTCTCTGTAAATCCTTTGAACCTGATGTGCCAGTTTAGGACTAGGAAACTGCAATATAAACTATCCATGTGGCTGCCACAAGGACTAAGATATGAGGAATAACAGGGCTTTCCTAAACATGACTGTTTACTTTTTTATCATTCCTGTTTACAGATTTAATTCACCAATGTTTTTCTTGTTTTTTTCCCTTTCAACCCCAGTTCTTCTTGTCTTCGAAGTTAAGCATTTCCTGGAGATGATGATTTTTCAGACTTTGAACATATTAAAATCAATTATGATTGTTATAAATAGCAATTGTTATTAATGTATAGTTATATACATATCTGAAATGATGGGTCACACATAACATTGCAAGATAACAAAAGACTCAATTAAAACTATGAAATTGAAATTTGTGATGCTAAATATCCTCACGTGTGTCCTATGCTGGGTATTCCTTTGCCTAAAGAAGTATTCCCTCCCTGTTATTTTTGGTTATTTCTTTAGATCCTTATGGAAAAAAGTGTCAATGACAGCTAAACCCTCACAATATTTCTTAAAGATTCAGTAAATGTAATAAATTGCCTATACTTCCACATATGTATGACACTGCATTTCCTCTGAACTGTCTCAATCTTGGTGTCAACCACAAAAATCCTTTTTTTCTAAGTAAAACCTTCCATTGAAGCTGAATAGAACACCATAAAATTATTTGGAGATCTTCCTGGGAAAAAAAACTACAGGCCCAATGATCCAGACAAATCAGCCAGGCAAGTACTGCAGTTTCGCGCTGTGGAAATTTGCATAGACATGAAATTTGCATGTGGAAATAAGCATAGACAATACATTTTATGTGTTACCAAATGTGCATTTAATTGACAGGACAAGGTAATACAGGCATGGAGTGACACGTTTCTTAGAGGACTTTAGCTTCTTCAGAATATATTTTACAGAAGTATTTTTTCTTCTTCCCAGGCCAAATATAAAATTAACCTTCTTGTTGCTCGAACCCCCAAATCCCACAGCAGGTGAAAGATATGCTTTGTTTTAATCAGATTTAAATCTTCCTGAGGTCAAGGAGGGATTCTCAAATGCTCAAAACTAAGTAGGAGTTAAGTGTTTTGCTGGAGTGTGTCAGAATGAGCAGCACTTTGCTGGATCACAGCCTTATGAATTCATAGTGGGATTAGTTGTCTGATTACAAGTAGCTCTTTGTGTTTTATTAAGTTGAAAGCCAGGGAAAATGTTGTAGAAGCTTTCCAAAAAGTGCTTTGGATATTCCTCTCTCTAGAGTTATTATTTTTTTCTTATTTTAATTTTTTAAAATCATCCTGATGTTTAGGCATTCCTTCCATGCAGGTTCTTATTGTGCTCTTTGCCCTTTGTGTGTGTTTTCTGTTGCCTGTCTCCCTTTATGCCTCCTAGAAAGTTAAATAGTAAAACAGGATAAACAAGCAGGAATTATGTGATAATTGAACCCATAATGTCAGTGTTATGATGCAAGTAATGCAACTCAAGGTCTCTTATCCTTCAGTAGCTAGACTGTAATTGCCTGATGATAATCATGATAACTACACTCCCTGGAGTTACTTTACTGCTGTTGAGAAATATCTTCTGGATCTCTTGCACGATCATGATGAAAACCCCCACATTCAATTATTCTACTGAAAGTTGAATGATGATGATGCATATTCCCTGACACGTTGATTTACACAAATAGAAGTTTTATTCTACAAGGAGGGATAATATTTTAAAGTAGAAGTAATTAAATCCAATATGGAAACTTTATTCACTGCTGAATGCAGGGTCTGCTTGTTTGCAGAGCAAGCGTTTTATTACCTGCACGTTACCCACATTACACCCCTCAGCAAGTGGGGATGCAGCAACGACTGATTACATCAAGTGGCTATTTTTGAAAAATATGGCTGTGAGGAATAATCAGTTCAGGTCTGGCACAAGGGATGAAGGGAGATTACATCCTGTTAATTGTTTTGGCAAGTTTGTCATTGTGTGAAGGATGGTGCTTTGTTACCCAGCACAGCTACAGCCAGGCTACAGCTCACCCACACAGCCCAAGGGGGCCTGCATTTGTCCATCACAGCCTGCTTGTTTAGACCACCTAAGCCAGCTGTTGGTGCATTCTAGAAATTAGTTTACTATGAAAAATGACATTTTTATGATGGATATCGTGGTGGGTTGTGGATAATAAGATCTTGTTTCTTATGCAAATTGTCAGGAACATCTAAATGTTGGAAATGGGCAGAAATGTGGCGAAGTGTTTTTTATTGCTTCCTTGGGAGGTAAGGAGTGTTGAAATACAGGTGGTGGAACATCTAGACATCCTTTGCAGGAGAATGAGACTTTTGTGGCTCTTGTACAGCTCCTACTGTAATATTTGGTGTGTTCTTGAGGAAGACGTGCAGGATGTGGTGATGACAATGGCTGAAGGCCATGGAGGTGATCCAAGGGCTGCAGCACCTCTGCCATGGAGACAGGCTGAGGCAGCTGGGGCTGCTCACCCTGGGAAGACCATAGAAAACCTTCCAGTGCCTAAACAGGCTACCTGAGAGCTGAAGGGAGGCTTTGGACAGGAGGCTGGAGTGACAGGACAAGGTGAAATGGATTCAAACTGATGATGGCAGGGTTAGATTGGATACTAGGAAGAAATCCTTCCCTGTGAGGGTGATGCTCTGGTACAGGTTACTCAGAGAAGCTGTGGCTGCCCCATCCCTGAAAGTGTTCAAGGCCAGGTTGGACAGGGCTTTGAGCAACCTGGGATAGTGGAAGGTGTCCCTGCTGGAACCGAGTGTCCCTAGATGATCTTTCAGGTCCCTTCCACTCTGTGATTCCATGCCTTTTTAAGTTAGACCGTGGATTACTGAAGAATGTGCATTCAGCTTTTTAGGAAGTCCTTGTCTTCTCTGTAGATGATGATGATGATGATTCCAAGGACAACTGGTCAGTTGTGGATCCCTTCTTTGGAAGTCTAAGGCAGCCTCAAAGATTTTAGACCACATATTCCTTACTCCATTTCTATAATGGAAAATGAATTTTTTAAGGCATGACAATGAGTATGTCCTACAGCTGGATTTGAAAAATAACTCCTGCAAATCACCCTGTTTTCTCTCTCCCTCTGTTTCTTTTTTAAAACCATTCATATAGAACTATGCAAATTATTTTAAATAAACCCCAGGCTGATGCCACTGTTTTAAATGTGTAGCAACACCATGAAAGATGTCAACACGCTGATTAATTTATTAGCAACACAAGACCAGCATTTCTCGTATTTTCTCCTATTTTGTTTTTTTAAAAAAGGAAAGATTGAATCCATGAGAGAGCAGCAGACCTTGCATTCTGCTCAAGGATCCATGTCCCCCTCCTGCGTGGGGAGCACTGGGAGGATGAGGGATACACTAATAATATTTTTCTACCGTAACCACCTCCATTTTCTTCTTCAGATGCTTTGTTTCCTGCACTAATATTCCAGTTCTCTCAACATAATGAATGAGCTTAGGGACTCGCAGGAGTTTCAGTACCATTTGTTTTTTATCCTAAAGGAAAATACAAACCCCTCTGTCAGATAGAACTCTGCATAAAAATAAGTGTTTTCTTTAATACAGAAGTTGAAGGTGACCTACAGTAATAACTGGCATAAACTTTTTTAAGATGAAAGCATTCCTCCCTAGGTTTTATTTGTTGTAGATAACATTTCCTCTCATGAGTTAAGGATTGTGTAGTATTCAAAGCATACACATTTAAATGGTAATAGATAATTGAGCATCTTAATGGACTGTCTTTTACCTATCAAATATTATTTACTGATTTGCTTGGTGGGAAAATGAAATCAAACTTAGATAGAAATAGATTTCTTCTTTTGACTTTTAAAATCTGAGAATGAATGCAAGTGCTTTTCCAAATCGAAACCTGTTAAAATCTTTTCTCCAGTCAAAAAAGATGTTTATGTTCCCACCTTATTAAAGAAAAGCTCAGTAAAGAAACTATGAAAGGAATAATTTAAAAAGAGAGCAGAATCAAGAGATTCTATTTAAAAGGTAAGAAGCTTGTGTGTTTCTCCTGTCTGTTGTATGTTTTTCTTCTATTTCTTAATTCTGTGTTATCAACAACAATTTTTATTTAAAATTTGGATGTAAATTTCTTTGTGTAACTTTACCTCTCTATGAGAAAGAACATGTATTTTAATGTGACTCAGTGCTATTGATCAATATTTAAGCCGTTAACCAAGTAGTTTTATAACAACCTGTCTGTTCCAATACTGAACTAAAATAATTCTTTCTCCTTTCTATAAATTGCTCCTTTACATCTCCAGTTTATTGAGAGAACAGGTTACTGTATTTCTTCAGTAATAAAAGTCAGCCTCCCACAGCTGGAAATCTATGGGGAGTCGATAGCAGTTGGGGCCTGGAAAAGTGACAGAAATGCCCCGAGCAAAGACAAGAAAGAAAGATCTTCTTCTTCTTCCTATCCAGAGATGTCACAGTTGGATTAGGAGCTGCCTGGTCCCTTGAATTGGAATTTTCCCTCAGTTTCCATCAAGGCAGGACTGAGGCCAACAGAGGCACAAAGCTCTTAACAAGCTAATTAATATTCACAGAAGTGAGTCAGGAACAGGAAAGATGAACTAATGAGAAATGATTAAGAGTTAAATATGCATGGCATGGCTTAACAACTCCTAAGCAAAGGACACAGTAGTTGCTTGCAAATACAGAATGTAAATAGAAAGGGAAGAGGAGTTAGTGAGGTTGGTTCTGGAACTAACGAAATAATATGCAGTAAAGTTGTCTTTTTGCTTATTAAACTTTCCCTTAAGCTCTGATGCAATAGGACTTACTGGAAAGAAATGTGAGAAGGAAATTTCAGAATAGGAAGATAAGATTGAGAAAAAGATCAGATTTCAATGTCACTTTCTGCATCTGAAATAATTAAAAAATGCAAGAAGGGGGACTTAGAGGGGCGGTGGTCTCATTCCAGTGCCAGAGGAAAGCATGGAGCAAGTCTCCTAGAGGGATCTGAACAGACTGGAAAGACTGGCCAGTGGAATGAATCCAGTGCCCAGCAAAGGCCAGCCTGAAGTTCAGCACCTGGGGATGGGAATCCCCCTCCTGGTGGTGGCACTGGGGCAGCTGAAACCACAGTGCTGTGTCTCACTTTGGGAAATGTACCCAAAAAGCAGGATTTCTGTGGAGGGCTGCTGAGGTGGGGGGGAGCACCTCCTCAGCTGTGAGGAGAGGCTGGGATGCTGGCTTTGCCTGGCCTGGAGAAGAGAAAGGGACATTCAAATTGGACATACAGAAGAAAAAATGGCACAGTGAGCAGGGTTAAACACCAGCACAGGAGCCCACAGGGGCTGTGGAAATTTTCTAAACTTGACTAGATGCGTTTCTGGGTACACTGAGCTCCCTGGGAATCTGGCCCTGCTTCTATCAGGGGGAGCTCCCAGCCTGCATTTTCCTGTGATTTCTACAATGGCCCAAGGATCTGGTTGTTGCTGAAGGAGGAAGTTCAGAGAAACAGGGTGGGCAGGGAGACAGAGAACAATCTGATGGCTTAATTGTGTATAAGGAGAATCTCTGAGTGGAGTTGAGACGTAGGTTGTGGTTAAAGACTGCACATGTTGTATCCAAAGTCCAGTGTAGCCCAACAGAGGTTTGAGGTACCCCATGGAAAGCTGGCAACTAACTGGGATGTCCTCATGAAGAAGCCAGGACCTCAGCTGGGCATTGAAGAACCACATGATCAGATCCCACCATGCCCTCAGAAGCCATTTATGAGAGATCTTGTGTTGGTAGTTGTTTTCTACATTGTTTTAACCAGATTAAAAATGCAGGTCTATTGCAAGATTTATTTTATATTTATTGTTCTAGTTTAGTTGACAAATTGATGCTACTATAAAGCCAATGTTCTGTTAAATCTGGTTTGCTTGAAACAATACAGGTGAGACAGCAGAATAATTGAAGTGTGCTGCCTATGATGCTGTTTAAAGCGATTCACCTGCCTTTGCACACATTCAGCAAGATTTACCTTAGTACCCAGCATCATATAATAGAGCATTTCAGAACAACCTGCAGCTTTAAATGCTGTAACTCACTCTGGCAAGTCAAGTAAACAAAGTGCAGGCTAACAAAGTGACAGGGCAGGTGTTTCCCCAGCCTGCCTGATGCCTGTAAAACACAATTCTGGAGCCCAGTTTGTGGTGGGATGATGGCACAGCTGGGGCCTGGTGAGGTTCAGAGGTGCAAGATGAGCCCTGAAGTGTGATTCCTGAAAGCATTTAGAATATATACCAACTTAGAGGTATAATTAGAACTGTACTAAAAATCCTGATTCAGGTTTGCTGACATAGTAGACTTCTATCATCTCTAGAATTTATTTTATTTCAAAATTGAGCTATACAACCTAAATAGCTTTACTTGTGAGGTTGTGAAGGAAACACAGGGTGAAAAATTGAAGATTTCAGTCCAGTCATAGATTGAATATTGTTGATTTATATTGGCAGTAGTGATTTCTGTGCTGAGAAGTTCAAGAGTTCCTTTAAATCTGTATCTTCCTGTAACAATATCAGGTCAGAAAGCATCAACCTCATCCAGGATAAAAAACCACTCTTTTACCAGCCTTTCTTACAAGGAACAGTATTATTGCAAACTTGAGGTATGGAGAAAACCCATTATTGTCTCCAAGGTGGTATGCCATCTTAATAAGACTTATCTTCAAGACAAGAAAAAATGTACTTTTCAAATCCCACACGCATTATAAACCACCACTTACAAAACCTTTGTTCTAAAGTGCTGGCAATTTTACCTGGGGCAGACATTTTACTGCATATAAAAGGTCTCCACAGGATACTAGTAAATCTAAGGTGAACCATAAAGACCTATGGATACAATGAAATTTAAAGTTTTTGTTTTTCCAAGTTTGTTGGTTTTATTCTTTAAAACAACAACAAAAAAGTAACTTCCATCCTGCCAATATTATCTGTTTATATTTAGTATCACATTTTATGAGAGAAATGGTTGGTGAAACAAATAAATTGGTGCCTCTTCAAGAAACATCATTAGAAAACATAGCACAGTGGCAATTAAAGCAAATAGATATTTGAAGTAAACTAACAACATAACCAGCAATTTATCTGGGTCATGAGCCAGAAAAAGCCATCTGGCATTCCCAGAGATAGCATGAACAAGAGCTGCCACTTTTTATTGTGTATTGATAAGGTCTGGTAACTACTGGATTGTTCCACCTGAATGCAAAATTGCAGACGTTGTGGGTAACATTTCTGGGCACTTGGCCTTTCCAGTTAGAATCTGTCTACTTTGCTCCAAAGACCTGGAAATTGAAATTCTGCAACCAAAATGCTTATTTGAGATAAAAACCCCATACAACTAAGGGACTGCATGTGCACAAATAGATCTAGTTCCTGGGATCTATCTATTGTGAGACTGGCCCACACCCTGGACCTCTGCAGCAGCATGGCAAGGCTGGGGCATCAGCACCAGCTCCACAGGTTTAATTGTGGAATCGTGGAATGGTTTGTGTTGGAAGAAACCTCTCAGACCATCTTGTTCCAACACATCTTCTGTGGGCGGGGGCACATTTCACAAGACCCCATCCAGCCTGGACACTTCCAGGGATGGGACATCCACAGCTTCTCTGGGCAACCTGTGCCAGGGCCTCAACTCCCTCACAGGGAACAATTTCCTCCCATTCCAATTCCAATTCCAATTCCAACTTCCAATCTGACCCTACTCTCTGTCAGTTTGAAGCCATTGCCTCTTGTTGTCACTCCAGACCCTTGTAAAAAGGCAAAGTCAAATCTTGTGGGAAGCAGGCATGAGATGACAGACTGAGCATGAGGAGCTTTTCATTCCATCCATGAGAAATTCATCCTGGGAGGAGTTTGCAAGCTGCATCCTACACCTCCACCAATCTGGATTTTAAATAGCACAAAGCTTGAGTGAGAGGAACTTTTGTGAACTTATGGACAGGTAATGTTTGGAAAATGAAGTTTTGTGATTAAGTTCTTCTTTAACTGGGTCAGAAAACTCATGTTAGGATGACACTAATTTTTCTTTTACTTGAATTTTATGCGTAATTGGCAAATGCTGAATGTTTTCCATGTGAAAACAAGGCCTAACTCCTAAATTACAAATAGCATTGCACAGGTCATTCTTTAAAACGTTAGAAATATTCATATAACTTTGTCATGGTTGACAGCTTTCTGTGTAGTAACTGGAAGACCCATTTTCATAGCAGTGTTAAAAATGAAGAAAATCAGGGTGTCAGAAAGGTCTCCTATTCTTCCTTACCAGTCATTTTCCTGGCATGTATTTGGATGTCTCTCAGCCTTTTATACCTGGGAGCAGAGGTTATAATAATGGCTTTAAATGTGTAATCTTGTGCAATAAAACCCCTGCCATTAATGCAAGGTTAAGTACCTGGTTTTTAAACCTATGAAGGTCAGGGAGGAAAGGGGATAAAATTACCAATGCAATTTAGCTTGGAAGCTTAATGTATTAAACAGAGTTTACAACTGCACACTACAGTGGAGGAACATCTGTCCCAGTAAAATGAAAAACATGTTTATAATGACTTAACTGCTTCTCTGACTGATCAGGAAGCAGAGAAATCAATACCAAGCTGAGGCAGGACCCCACAACAGGGAAGATGCAGTTCCTTGGGTCCAGGGAATCATCAATCCTGCTCCCTCACCACTCACCTTCCCAGGAGCAGGAGTTTATAGGGCTCCACTGCACAATGGAGTATATGGCTGGGCACTGGCTCAATTATCTGGGTAGAGAAGAGAAAGATCTCTTCCATCAATTAATCAGGTTTTAACTTCAGGCTTTACACCAGTGTTTTCTGGTGGGATTCCTTGCACCATCCCAGGCAAAATTCTGAAATAGCAACTGGAGAATGGTTACACAATAGAGACCAGTTATTTGTGGAAGGTGACAGCCTGTCTTATACAATTTTTTAACAGAATCTATAAAAACAGCAGGAAGAAAATTGCCCCCCTTTAACTTTCCTCCCTGGTTTTTTTGACCTTTATGAAGCCTGGTTAAATCCTTTTGTCTCAGATTCCTCCCTGATAATTTAGCCATACTGAATTTAATGTCTTTTTGAACTTGATCTTGGTCAACAGCATGAATTCCTGCCTGATAGTCTTTACTTTTGTGATGCATTTTGCCTTTTATTGGCTGTGAAATGTTATGCCAGAACTCCATACAAGAGTTTCCAGAAAGTTTTATAGTTCCTTTGCTTGCAGTGTGTCCTGCTACAGCAGTATTTAAAACCAGAAAACTAGGTAAAAACCTCCCAAAGGATTCAGTGCAATGATTTTAGTTTGCTTTTAATTAAGTTTCCTTCTTTCTCCCTTGAAGCTGAGTCTCCTCTGAGGCTTGGCACATGCTTTGGAAATAGTCACCACAATTCTCATCAGCCCAGTGAAAACTGCAGCAAGGCTCAAACCACAGCTGAGCTTTCAGACACTCAGGACTCATCTCCGATGGGTGCCAGTTGTTTGAAATTAGTCAAAATTCAGCATGAATTTAGTCTCAATCAGACCTGAATTTTCGTTCCATGGACCTAACATCCCTAAAAAAAGCATGGGTAATGATATGCTAATTTGATGTTTATCGACTGGATGCGAGATTTTGAGGAAGCTCACCCAAGGATCCAGTTTATCAGAGGAGAGAAGCTGCAATTAAATAGAAATAATTACCTCAAGTCATCTTTGCAACTGCTGCTTTTCCTGCTTTTCCTTTTTTTTTTCCTCTTCTTTCCATCCTGTCATCAGCAGAAACAACTTGTCCTCACCCATCTCCTTGCTCAGCCTCTTCCCTTCCCTTCTCATGCCTCTGGTTTGGTGTCTCTGCAAATGATGGCCAGGTGCCTCTTGTCAATAAGGGAGGAATAAGGAAGGATCTCTCCTTTCCTGGGTTCTTGCACTCATTATATTCATGCCAGGGGATCTTTGTGCCAATTACCTCACGGCAGCTCACATATTGGTAAACAATAATTTGGACAATCTCAAAAAAAAAATTCCAGGCTACAGATGTTATTTGTTTTGCTGGACAACTATCAAAAATACCAGGGAGGAGAACTGTTGCCACAGTGGATCATCATGTGCCAAGAATGAATTTTTACTCATGGCATAACTCAATTTGAGTTAGAAATCAAAACTGTTCTACTGCTGTGGTCTAAGGGCACAGGGGCTCACAGGGGTTTCATTGGTGAGGCTGCTGCATCACTGAGATGTGGAGAATTCAAATACTGGGATGGTGAAGAGAGTAGAAGGGAATTGAGGAATACAGGGAAGCAGACGTGTTACCTGCTGATCCTCACATGTGTATGGTGCTTCTGGCAGCAGCAGGGAATGGTCAGACATGCCTAGAGGATTGGTGGGCCATTAGGGATTTATTCCCCATTAATCCTTTCCATGAGGTTATCCTTTTAAAGGGAAGGTTTTCAAAACAAGGGGAGCTCTTTATGTATCTTAATATTGAAAGTTACTGAAGTATAGAACATTTTAATGCCTTTGCTGAAGGTCTGTGGTAAATTTGTGGCAGATTTGGGATTAAAATGGGTATTTTCTCTACCCCTAGTCCTAAACACAGTGTCACACAGACTTACCAGAACCTTTCTGACTCAGTTCTGTCTGGCAGGATCTTCCAAAACTATGAACTGCTAACTTATTCCTGCAGTGCATTCTGCTCCCTCCTGTGGTAAACAAAACCTAACCATATATATTTGGAAATGGAAGAATGGATGATAAACCTCAAATAGCAAAAAAATCCTGGAGGAGAACAACTCAAATGTCAACAAACCAATCACTTTCTGACCCTTGGTGCAACCAAGATACTGTCAGAAGGTTAATAAAGCATAAAATCCTCTTCTAGAAGGCCAAGTAGAAGAATGTGTCCACTTCAAGCATTTTTTCCAATAGGTTCCTTCAGCTGAGCCTTGAGCCTGATCTCTCAAAAATAAATATTCAGCCACATGGAGTATTACTTAGCTTAACTAAGAAGTTAAAGTAGGCTGAAAAGATATTATTGGTAAAACTAGTGATGGCAGTAAGAAGGAATTAGTGGAATAGCTGGGAAGGGATGATAGTTTATGCAAAATCTGTTTATAACCTCAAGGGGTTTGTTCATAATTGTTACTGCTTTCCCCAGAATGGTTGGAGAATATGTCATAGCCTACATTTTTTTAAAATGCAGTAAATAAAGTGTATTTTCATGGTCTATCTGTAAGAGCCTTAAGATTCATAATAAAATAAACCAACCTTACTAAAGTTTAGTTATATTTGTTTATTTATTTATCCAAGGTCAGAACATTTATATGAAAATATAGGTATAAGTGGGAAAGCATCTTATAGCTGTGATGTATGTTAATAATGGAAATGCCAGCAGATTTCAGAATGCTTTTAGCACATTTTTTCCTGAGTTGTTTGTCATAAGCCTGTACCTGTGTTTAATGTGTGTCTGTTCTGTGTGTTCAACACATAGTTTGAGAATTGAGTGATAGATATTTAAGTCCATTATGGTAATGGACATAGAGCTTCAGAAAGGGTGAAATTGAACATTATGCATTTTATTGGAGCTTTGTGAAGTTGCAGACTTCAATTTGCTCCAAACCAGTGGAGCTAAACCAACGTTCACAAAGATGAGAAATGTTAGAGAAATAAACCTATAGCTTTTTTTCTGTCTTCGAGGTAAAAATTCTCTAATACTTTGGGATAAGAGGAAGCTTTATTACATGTATTTTGTGATATTTCAGACTACTGCAGCATTATACTGTTTTATTTTAGCATTGATGCTAGATGCCGACTTCTGGGTGAAAAAGTTCTGGAGGATTAGTGAATTTTATATGTCAGTGGAATCCTCTCTTTCTGTTATATTAGACATAAAACCACACTAAGCTGCAATGAACTCAAGGTTTATTGATACCTCTTTTCTTCAGCTCAGGTAGAAAGCAAGTGTAGCACTGAGAGAAGTTAAAGGATGTGTGAACTCATTATCTATGTAAATGCCGTCTAAAGTAGTATTAAAAATGTTTTTAATCAATTTGAAACACAGTAGAATTAAAAGAAGAAAAAAATAAATAAAAATAATACTTTTTGGTAAGCTACCACCTGAAATATCCTTTATTTAAACCTTTCCCCTTAAATTCTTGCTTTTAAACTTAAAAGAAGTAGCTTATTACAGATCAACTTTGCAGTTATTAATGATAACAATAGTGGAATAGATTTTTCTATAACAAATGATTTAGAAATAAAAGGAGGTATTTTAATGTGAATATAATCAGTAAATTGAACAAGTATTCATTATTGTGACATGCATATCCTGTGAGATGAACACTGAATGGTATTCTACCATGGCAACAATGACAATAGTATTTACCTTCAACACAATCTTTTACTTTTAAAATAATAAGGTTGTCCATCTACTAGAAAATAATTAGATTTTAACCAGCATAACTCTAGAATTTAAATTTGATAAGTTTTCTATCTATCTAAATTTAACGGTTTTCTTTCACATAATGAAGTTCAGTTAATGAAAATGATGTACTCAACTGGTAAAAGGCCACCTCACTCTTAAAGCTTTTCTTGCTTGTAAAATTGACTTTAATTTTAAGGGGAAAAAATTCTATCAAATATCCCAGCTAATTGGAAAACTGTACTTGTGATTTAATGGGACAGAAAGCACTCAAGACGGCTGAAAGTCTCTAGGGGATGTTAAAAGGTAACAAGTCCTGCTTGTGTGGAGCTGATAGCTAGACTTAAAATTCAAAAGATTAGTCAATAGCACTTTATTATTCTGGCCTGATTATCATAACTCTGTATTTTATTTATATATTTCTAAGTGAAGCCTGACAGCACTGAAGTTCGTACTGTTCCTCACCTCTTCCTTATTTGCTTTATCAACATTTCCCTCTCATCCCCCACTATCTCCAGTGGAGGTTATTTCCACAATCTTTTCTCATCCTGCTGATAGAGTTAGTGCCAGTTTCTTTTAGTTATCAGTTTTTCTTTTAGTTATCTCTGCTCTGTGCTGAGAGGTAAGAAATGCCAGATTTGTGGCACAGTGTGCAATCTGGGTCTGACCCTTCCTGTGTCCATACAGTGCACTGGATGGAGGAGGATCCTACAGAAAAGTGTGTCCTTGCAATTCAAGCCCATATCACTCCATTTGTGAGGGTTTGTCAAGGTTTACAGGATAAATATCGGTCTGGCATTATCTGACAACGACAGCCTGACATAGAAATTTTGAAAGATAAATGGCCTGGTTTTAGGAGAAAAACAGCCTTTGAGCATGGTTGCAGAAGATATTGGTAGAGACTGTTGCACTTGCAATCCTGATTCTCCTGGTGCCACTGCAGCAACAGGGACATTATCTGGCAGTCCTGTGGTGTGGGTGCCCGGGGTGGGGAATGAAGGGCTCATGGGTCCTGCTGCCTGCAGGGCTCTTCCTTAGCATCCAAAGTGGCTTTGCAGACTCAAAATGACTCTCTGTGAGGTTATTCCTGCCATGCAGCAGTGCTCCTGCACAATGTTACAGCCATCCCCTGTCCCAACCTTTGCCAGGTACAGTTTGCCCTTGTAGCTCCTGCAACTGTATTCCAGGACCTTGAGGGATTCCAGCATTTTGGGAAGTTGGAGAAAAACCTAGACATTTCTGGTCCCACAAAACATGGTCCTGCCAGGTGAGGGCTCACAGGATAGAGTGAGGCCCTTCTCCCTCTGCTCCCACTAAAATACATCTGAATTCTCAGATTAGGCCTCCTGTGTTAGCACAAACCAGAGTTTCCAAGGAAAATAACATCCCACGCCAAATTAAGTTGTGCTGCAATGACTTAATGAACCTGTGCTACTGAATGCTCCCTGCTTCTTTCTCTTTTCTCAGAATGCCTTCTGCTGTATGAAATCACCAGCCAAACAGGCTGCTTTGCTCAAAATAAGGCTTGGCAGTTGTAAGAATGTCAATGTGGTGGGTAATATCTGTAAGATAGAAAAAATTCCCAATGCAGCTCACCAACAGCTGGGTTTTGTGTGCACGTTTCTGTCCCCAGCATTTGCTACCCATGAAAATGAGACTACTCTCTCTTCGTAAATATCCAATGAGCTGTAATGTCATCAGTCTTCCTAAAAATAAAATATTAAACACTGTAAATGGTATTTGACCTCTATTACAGTGTCTGGGGGATTAAAAATGCTCCAATTTCAGGCTGTGAGTTGTCCCACATGCCTCCAGCCTCTGCTGTGTGTGTGCAGTGGCAGGGGATGTGTGGAAGGAGAGCAGCCCGAGTGAGCGCTGCCTCTCCCCAGCAATTTTCTGTGCTTCCACTTGTGTTTTAGACATTGTGCTGGAAGTATGGGAAATGTGCTACTGGGACAGCACTCCAGACAAGTTTGCTCACAACACTGAGCTGTGTGGTGTGGTCAGCCCACAGGAAGGGAGAGATGCCACCCAGAGGGACCTTGACAGGCTTGAGAGCGGGCCACAGTGGGCATCATGAATTTCAACAGGGCCAAGTGCAGGGTCCTGCACCTCTGTCAGGACAATCCCAAGCACAAAGAAGGGCTGGGAGGAGGATGGGTTGAGAGCAGCCCTGAGGAGAAGGGACAAGGGAGAATGGCTTTAAGCTAGAACAGGGTGGGTTTGGATTAAACGTTATGAAGAAATTCTCTGCTGTGGGGGTGGTGAGACCCTGACACAGGTGGCCCAGAGAAGCTGTGGCTGCCCCATCCCTGAAAGTGTCCAAGGCCAGGTTGGATGGGGCTTGGAGCAATCTGGGATAGTGGAAGCTGTCCCTGCCCATGGCAGAGGACGTAACAGGATGAGCTTTAAGGTCCCTCCTAACCCAAACCATTCTGTAATGCTGTGATTCTATGACTCTCTGACTGTCAATATGGGATCAAACTGAATTCCATCAGTTTTGCATTCAATTTTTCAAAGTAAATGTCTTTGCAGAACTATGTTAAAACCTATGCTTACAGGTCCCTTCTGAGCACTGATAACATAAGTTTAAAAAGGAGCATGAATTTGCCATGAAGAGCTACCATATTTTTATTTAACAACCAATAAATAATATTTTGTGTGGCTGAATGAGTGAAGCTGAACTAGTGCCTTAAGTTATTTGAGAACATAGGATTATTATGACCTAATGTCTATTCTCATTTCTGTCAGAATATCCATCATACTTCTGTTTTGAAACCAAAGATAAGGAGTAAGGAATATCTTCTGTCTCTAGGGCTCTGAGTTACAATGAGAGCTACTTAAAGAAAGGAAGGGAAAAAGGAGGAGAATGTTGATAGTGAGGTTTTTGTCTCTATATGTACAGAGGGCACACTAACAACAACATGAACGATAGTCAAAATGAATTTATTGAGTAGAATTCATGTCAAACCTTATTTTCTGTGGAAAGCTGTGTGTGCCTGGACTTCAAAGCCTTTTGCAGTTCTGTCAGAATTCTTTTCTTAAGTCAGCTGAGGAAACCTGGTCCAGGTTGTGTTTGCAGTGGGGAGAGGAGGGGGCAAATCTGAGGAGTACCTGTGGTTCACAGCACCTGTGTGGGCACATTTTGCCAGTGAGGTTCCACTGGCTGTGCCCTGTGTCTGGTGACCACCTAAAAGATTTTTCAGACATAATTCTTCTCTTTGTTATAAAGTACTGGTAAACTCCGATTTTAACTGTTAATCCCTTCTTCAGCCCAAAACTAGATTTTAGCTTTTTTCTGCTTATATGGACAGTTTATAAAAGCATGGATATAGCAACTGAGGTGCATTTAATGATAATACAAATCCGAAAATAGGAAATGAGTAATTTTACCCATGTATCAGGCTTTACATTGTGAGATCTCAGATTGGCTGAAAAAAAAGATTTATTTTTAGTCGTTTTGAAGATGGATTATGTAATTTACCCCTCCTTTTCATGATATATTTTGATCCAAGTCCATTCAAAGCTTTGGTGCTCTGAGCAGGCAAATTTTCCTCACTAGAAATTGTTTACCTGACTGGAGAGATAAAATGTAAATATTTTCATTGTCTTGGTGGTAATTTTATAAAATAGTGATGAGACAGACATATTAAATTAATTTTTCAAAAATCTAACAGCCAAACTTGGTCTGATTCTGTCTCTTTGAGTTATACATTATTTTACCTATAAACAGCTAATTAAAAACTAAGTGCATTGTGCTCAATAAATGTCCACTTGGATTTGTGTTCCATAGTAGTTACTTCTATCAAAGAGAAGTAAACAATCATTTTATAGTTTTTAATGGAAGTGTATTATTTAATAATGTTTTAGCTTTTGTCTTCGATAACTCTTGCTGTAATTTTGTTAACGTAAAGTAATCTCTGATTAGTTTGTATGGCATATTAAACAATGACAATATGTTTTTCAATAAAGATACACTGAGGAATGGTTTCAAATCCCAGTGCCTACTAGACATCTTTCTAATTTGCAAATAATTTCAGGCTTTTATTTTACTGTTACAGCCCAGAACTTATTTACAAGCTCTTCTTTTCTTCAGATTTCAGTTCTGTGGGTTTTGAGTTCTTTATAGTTAACCTTTTTAAATCAAAGAAGTTCTTTTTTTGTGAGGATTCACTTCCTTGTTCACTGCAGCTCTTGAGCTGGGACATGAGATAGTTCCTGTTCCCTGTGTGTTCTCTCCTGAGGGAGCTCGAGGAGGAAATGTGGATGGTTTTTGGGTAGCTCAATGCATGCACATTGAATATTTTCTTGACGTGACTCACCTTGGCTGAGGGACAAAGAGAGAATTCTGCAGATTCTTCGTGGGGCAAGAGAACCTGGAGCTGGAAATCCAGCAGAGATAAAGTGGTGTTGGAAAGCTTGTGGAGGAACTACAGGGAGCTTTGTTCATATAAGGGCTGTGAGCTCGACGTCAAAATTAGCCTACAAAACTTTCTAAACCCCTGTCTAATTTGTTTTGCTGAGGTTTAAGTACTCCCCCTCAATTCTGCTATTAATTTTGTACAAACTTTGATCAGGAAAGAGCTACTTCAGCAGAGTACTGCAAATCTGTGAGCACCCCTAACTTGGATAAAACCAAATGTATTGCCTGTGCCCTCTCTTAACCAGGAAAATTTAAAGCCACTGACTACAAATCCAAGCATGAAATGATCCAAAATGAAACTCTATCTCATGTGGCCTTTTCTCCTTCATCTAAATTTAGCCCTCAAGTACACAGATGCATTTTGCTGTGCCCTTGCACCCAAGGACAGGACTCAGCCTAGAGCATCCAGGCAAAGCACTCTCCAGCACTCAAGCAGTAACAGATTGCAGAACTGTCCTCTCAGTACAGTATTAAAATTGCAGAATAAGACTAAAACTTCTTTTCATGGGCACAAAACACCACAAACATTGGAAGCACTTTGTTGTGTCAGGCTGCTGGCACAAAACTTTTCTTTTTAAGCACAGGGACAATTTTTCTCCTGTCTATGGAATATTTATTAGTTTGCAGATTGCTAATTAACTGGGACGAGTGTACAAGTGCATTTAGATTCATGCTATAACTTACCTACTAAAATGTGTTTGAAATTTGCTTTCTAAAGTTTGTTGCAGCTGAACTGTGTACTAAACAGTGACAGCAAGGCCTTGGAAACATTTGCCTTGATTTTGATTTGTCTGAGTTTTAGCTTGTCTTCGTGGTGCTCCGTGCCCTTAAACCAGTCATGGACTTTGGAAGAGTTGTGACTACTGAGTAGTGTGGCATATATCATGATGCCCCAGGTCCAGCTGAATCTTAAAAGTATCCAGTATTAGGAAATCCACCACTTTCCCCAGGAGATTATTCAAACACCTGATTGTTTTCATTGTGAAAAATTATCCTTATATCTAATCAGAATTTCCCAGGATTGATTTGTACCCAACACCTCCTGTCTTTTCCACACAACTCCTCACAGAAAGGGTCCATCTTCTTTATAAGACACACTTCACATGTAAAGGTTCCTCCTGTTTAGACTGTAATCCTAGAATAGTTCCTCCTATTTTATGTAAACATTCTTTAACTTTCTTTTCTAATCCAGGTAGTCTTTAATGTAATAGTTTCTAATTCAGATCCTATCTACCCCCAGCTTTTTCTAACTGCTGCTGTAGCCTTTCCCAGTTTCTTTTTTATTCTTTTTTTCCCCAGACCTTGTGACTCAAAAATTCACCTTCAGCTTTTATTACCTTGAGAGATTAGGCTTGGCTTTCCTCTGTTTGTTTTGAATTCATTCATCTCCTCCTATTCTGGTTATTTTTAAGGAAAGGCAAATCAGTGTTCTGGAATTACTTTGTAATATCTGTATATCCTTATGACATTGTTAATCCTTCTGCTCTTGTCTTGTTCAGATACCATCTTACTTATTCCATTTTTCTTATTTTATAATGTCCTAAACCTTGTGTAATTTAAATAGCTGATGGTTTTCCTTATCAATCTTCCCAGCTACAATCTAAAACAATTTTGTTTAGCTCATTTCTTGTGTCTGGACTTGTACCTCTATTCTCAGGTGATTCCAAGTAGAAGTTGCAAAAATAGTTTTTGTTCTGTATGAAGAAATAGTGAGTAGAACCAGGTTTGAATTTCTTTTTGTGTGTGAATAGAACTTTGGTCATTTTTATCTCCTGAAGGAACTCTCTGTCTCTTTCCTTCATGAACCTCCAATCTTCTTCAGTAATTTGGTCTGGTAAAGTGATGGCAGGTCGTAGCTGTCGAGGGGAAAATGATTGCTTGGTTTATAAGGGCATAAGCTGTTAAAAGTGTTTTAATAGCAGGAGAAAGATTTTGAAATGGTCTCTGTATTAAAGGGCAAATGAACATATGAGGTTGAGAGTGGCTTGTGGTATTAAACAGATAGGCTGCTTCATCTTGTGCACACTGAAATTCTATTTCAGTCCAGCAGACTTAGTTAAAATGTGGAATAAACAGGCTTGATAATCACAAAGGTTTGGATCTTCATTCTCTGAGACATCCACATTAGTGACAAACCCTTTGTTGACTCTCAGAAGCTTGACACAGAGTATTGGAAGGCATGCAGCTTTTGAACAGGGTAATCTGGGTTTGCTGCACCCTTATGACAAATCTGTCGTACACCTGACATGGACTCTAACAGCACTGACAATCTAATAAATCAGTCATGGGTAATACATGCTGAAAGCTGCTTCAGAGGAAAAAAAAAAGAAAGGAAAAAGGCAGGACTTGAGAGCAAATCAGGAGCAGGTTTCTTTTCTTCCCCTGGCTGTAAGGCAAACTGATTAAAAGTCTCAGTGTCCTCCTAGTAAACTCATCGTAAGTTATTCCCATCTTCCTGATGCAGTACAAATGCCAGCAAGTTGCATGTCTAGATTGAAATTATTTCTAAACAAAGGGCAAAGAAATCTAACCAAGTAGCAAAGAAATCATCCAGGAAATTGGCTGATTCCACCCAAAACTCTGCCATGACAGAATAAGTTTTCAAGAGCAAAGTTAGGACAAAAGAAATTTGACAAAATAATGATCATCTGGATAAAATTTCTTTCTGATTCAGGCTGAGAGTTTGTCAAGCTAGGGTTTTTCCTTGGAGTCACTTCCCAGTTTTAATAGAGAGGCTTCTCCTAGCCAGGTTAGCTGCAGAGTTTGGGAAGATGTGGAGTTACCTGTCAAACTGGAAAGTAATAACAGAACTGGGTCTGACACAGAGAAGAGAGAGAAAGATGTAATTCTTTGAACTCTGAAGAGGTCAACTAAGGTGTCAATTTGGAACTGAGTTGCTTGGGACTCAGGCAGAGGCAGAAAAGAAAGGCAATTTGTGTCTTAGTTTAGGAGCAGAGACTGAACACATCCTCTTGGATATGAGCGTGGAGAGAAGACAGGCACAGGCTGTGCTGCTGGAGCCAGACTTCACCTCTGCAGGAGGAGCTCCTGCGCCTCTGCTGACAGTGCAGGGCCTGGAATTTTATACAAGAACTGCACAGAGCATCTGTGTGTTCCTCTTCCTGGGAGACACTGGCTGAAATCTCCCAAACTTCAGCAGAAACAGATAGGCAGCAATATAGAGGACAGAGAAATGTCTGTGTCCTGAAAAGCAGAGACCTTCTTCCCGTCCAAACCTGCCCCTGAGCTCCTGTTCTCAAGGCCAGTGACAACTTGTTCTGAATAATGATCATTAATTTTGCATGTGGCAGCTCCTACCTAGAGCTCCTGAGCATGAATTAGTTTGCCCAAGTATAAACAGTAATCTTAGAGATACATATTGTTCTGCATGTTTTGTACATTCTGGTAAGTCCTGCTTCTTCCCCAAATGATATTAATGTTAAAAAATTAATTGAGCATAAAGATGTAGTATAAGTTCCACAGAGCATATCATTAGCTACAGCTTTGGTAGTTAAATAATTAAAAAGGAAAATAATTCTATGCATAATTCCATGTTCCTTTATTTATGTATATGTTGTATTGCAAAGTCTATCTCATGTGGGATGTGGTGTATGACTTGGCAGATCCTCTCAACTTGTCTTCAGCTTGAAATGAGCCCTAAACTTTCCTCATATCAATCCATCCCAGCTGTTGTGTCAGTGATCCATGGGGAACAGGGTCTTCTCAGGAAGGCTGAGCATTAAATACATAGAGACCAGATCATCCTCCTCTCCCTCTGGGTAGTTTCCCTCAGTTAGAATGAGTGGCTTCTGCTGTTCTACTTATTGGTGGATAAATCAAGGAATGAGATCTGCAGGAACCCAAAAGTGGGACATTTCTGATACAAAACTGCTTATTTTAAAAAGAGTGGAGATGTTGTATCTATCTATTCTACAGGGAGAACATGCACTTCTTAAAACTTAAATGGCACTTCATAACATGAGAGAAAAAACCCTTTTAAAATTAAATGGTACTGTCTCTTATGGAATGCTGAATAACATGGCTATTTTTCCATTAAAAGGGTTTTTTTGTTGTTGTTTTTTTTTTCTTCAGAACAATTTCTACTTTGAACTGAGGTTTTGAGCTGATGTACCCTGGTGATGCACATATGTGCACACATACCTATGTTCAGTGGAGCTTGTAACCTGCCCCATCTTTTTGGCAAAGGTTAATAGTGGCAAAGTAGGCCCCCCAAAAATAACTTTATACATTTTGCAGTCTTCTGCTTTCCAGGCAGAAAAAGTGTAGGGGGAACTTCTTGCCTTGAAAACAACACAAACCCTAAGAAAATCCTAAAAGAATAGAGGCAGTGACTTAATGTTTAAACATCCACATGAATGAATATTATAAGCCGTGGATGAGTTAAAACTGCCAATTACTGTGCTCTTAAAAAGGTTTATATTAAGCAAAAACCCCCTTCTGCCTAATGGTTCTGTTTGCTATTCCCATAAAAAGAGATCATGATTTATTGTATCCTATTTATTCTAGGTTTAATAGGATTTTTGAAATAAGTCTTCAGCAAACAAAGAACATTGGAAGTCATAATGGCAATTAGAAGTTGGAACAAAGTTCCTCATAACTTCAAGTAACTGTACTGAACTGGTACAATTTTTAGGTTGAATGCAGTTACAAAGGCTTCTGCTTTTAGCTCCTTGCTGTGTTTTTGGACACATAACAGAAGTAGTGGTTTATAGGACGAGGTTTAGAAAAAAAGACCTTCTTTTTTGTTGTTTTTTTTCCTAAGAAAATGTCCCTATTAGGTAACTTTCAATAAGGTGTAAAACATGTAGGAAATTCTAAAGAATATTTTTTCTCTTATCTGATAACTTGTTAAAAACATAATCAGGGAGTAAAGTAATTGTCACATCTAGGGAGTTTTTAGCAAAGTATATTGAACAATCAAGGGAAACAAATCAGTTAAGTGCTGAAATGGCCATGAGAGAAGGAAGTGTCAAATTTATCCTTCAGAAAGGAGAATTACACTGACAAGGCCTGTGAGCCAAAGCAACTGTAGGTTACCCATAGTTTGGTATCAGATACTGGAGCTCGAGTGTTGCTATTTTTTAGTAATTGTTTCTCTTTTCCAACCACTCATGAACAATCCTCAGTGACCCCAAAGGGTTTTTGAATTGTCTTAAAATTGATGGGGATGAAGATTGTCTCAATTAGTCCCTTCCAGAAATACAGTGAGAAGCTGCAAGGCATGGAAAGCTGTTTTAGATTTTCAAATCCAATCTTGGCAAGCAGTTTTGATCATTAGCATTGTCTCTGGTAGGCAGGGAGGCAAAGTAATAGAAATCTTTTTTATTGATTGGGACTGTGCTTGAAGAAAGGTGTAATTGCCACCCTAAATTTAATCTTGTAGATACACATCGGGTGCCAATGTTCTCTTTTAGTATTAATGTCTTCCTGGAACTGCTAAAAAAATTCCCTTCATATTAACATTGCTGATTGTGGTCTAGACCAGTGTGTATCAGTAAAATATAGGAAGGGTTTTTGAAGTCTGATCCTTTGTCTAAGTGTTCGTAGGAAACTTTCAAGGAGTGTTGAGCGTAATTTGCTTTTTTAATCTTTTGGATTTGGGATACTGTTTACGCTGGAGAAGTTGGTAACATAAAATGAAACTCCCAAAGTAAAGAATAGAAAATCATCTATTGGAGAACAGAATAAATAGATTTAAAACAATTTGCTATATTAGTTAAATATGGGGCAAAAAATGCTACTCTTAGAAGCGGGGCAAAAGGAAGGATGAGTGTTTCAGTGAATTATAGTAGCTACAATTTTTCCAAGCTTTTTAAAAATGACTCAATTTGAAATATTCAAGCAAGTCACAGTCAGGCTTTTTTATTACAAATTGACAGCAAGGGTCAGAGAAAATATTACACCTAGTTACTGTTACAGTCCTGAAGGTTCAATCAAAAAATCCTTGCTTGTCTCATTCTTCCCCTAAGTTTCTTCAGGAAGAATGAGGGCGTATCCAAACTCCTGTATTCCCCAGTCAAGACATCCAAGGTTTCAGTCTATATTTGCTCTGAATCTTCCAGTGAGACAAACAAAAGGAGAGGGTGGATACTCAGGATGTTTAGGACTGACCTTAGTGCACCTGAATTGTCCAAGGTGACAGTTTAGGACTCTTTTTTTTCAATTGAACTTATACTTGTTGTTTTTACTCCCTTCTTCACACTCCTTTCTCCTCTCCCCCATTTTTCCACATCAGTACCTCTGCTTGTGATGAAACACATGGCCAGTGGTAGGTGACACCATGGTAGGTTTCTGTAAATCTGAATTTTGTAGATTAAGCTGCAAATTTCTGAGCCCACCTAGATTTTCCAGTATTTCACCAACTGTATGATTAGAAGGATGACTTTCTAAAATGCTTCCAGGGATTTAGGCTGTTTTTCTGTGGGGCTTTATGTGTCCTTAGCATATCCATGATTGACTGACCCAGGAAAAGCCTTCGTTTCCCCAGGTGTTCAGTTGATACCTCCCCAAATAAATGCTGACACATTAAGAACTCAGAAAATGAAAACATTTGGCTTCAGCAGTTACTCAACAGAATGACACTGAGTTTGTGTTAGTTAAATATGATTGAGGTCTTCTCACTGGTAGTCACTGAAATATCTCAGTAAAATTAAGATCTTATTTATTAATTTTTCTCTAGACTGTGGGTAAACATACATGTTTATTTAAAAAATCAAAAAAAAAGAGAGAATTCATCTGCACCATCAAATTTTAATGAAAGCAGAACAACGTGGCACTAAATTTTCATTATAAAGTGGTCTGTAGCAATGTAAAATCTTGTTGTCAAAAGCAGTTGTGACGGTGTCACTGCAGCTGCAGATCATAAATTTGAGTCTTGTCATAGACAGATTTGAAAATAAATGTTGGTTTATTGACATGAGAGAAAGATTTTGGCTTTTTCCTTTATTCTTCTGTGTGATTATATAAGGGTAAAAGGGAGAGAACTAGCAATTTCTTCACACTGCATTTTCCCAAATGAAAAACGTGCTGGGTCAGATTATCAATACCCAAATGATTGTCTTCATTGTCCTGCTGTTCTCTTTATCCTATTGGGAGCTGCAAAGAAAAAATGAGGATTCAGTTGCTTATGGGACAACAGAAGAAACAGCCTCATGCATGGGGTGTCATGTAAGAAATATTACATGCAAGTGCTCAAATGATTTCCTGTATTTTCTTTGGAATTTATGTAATTCTGGCAAAATCACAATCCACCTTTTCCCCCCACACACACTTTTGACTTAGCTAACCAAAGGTTTTATTAACTTGGGAATGAAGAACATGTTTTTGAAAGGGCTTAAGCAGTGGGATGATGAATGGAACTGTTCCCAAAGCATGCACGTAAAGTGCAATCACGGAGCTGAGGCTGGTTTCTGCTCCATCGCCCCAACAAGAAAATAGCAATATTGCTGGAATGATTCTGCTTAGGCTCTATTATTTGCGGTGGTGCTTGACAGTTATGGAGTTGGAATTCAATTTCTTTCATCTAAAGCAGGTGTGCCTTAAAAAAAAATCACTCTGCCACTTCTGTATAACGCGTGGAGATTGTTGGCTTCTTGCCTGAAAGCGTTTCAGGGCACTTATCCCATTTTCATACCGCAGAAGTTGTCCATGAATATCATCCCACTTTAAATACACGAGTGAATTTGCTTTATCCCACAGCAAGATAATAGATGATGTGAAAAGCTTTATTTTATGCTAGCATATACATTTAAGAACCCGTTCTGAAGGGCATTTTTATAGAAATCTCTATTACAAAGCACATAGAGAGGTTGATGTTATTTTATTATTCAGGACAAGAAGAAAGCTGTTACTTAATCTTGATATATCTGTATTTGATATGACAGGTTAACCTCAATATTAGCATCATGCATCCAAACTTTTCTTCCCAGTTTGGCTCTAAAATACCCTTCCTTACTTTTGGATAGTGAGGTATCCAGGCACTATTTGTGAATAGCACATGGCACATTTATTTTATATTAAATGAGTCCTACAAGTGCCTACTGGGATTTAGACAGGTTCAGTTAGAAAAAGGATTTGAGAAAAAAAAAACTGTAGTATATGGAAGAGTGACATGTTTATTGAGGTCAAATAGAAATTTGTGTGCATGTCTGTGTCATACTAAGTATTTCCATGTGTGTATATACACATTTATACTGAAATGTCTGTCTGGATTTTAGATGTGTATATTTCTATGTGTAAGTTTATATATGTATATATAAATATATGTATATAGATGCACAAATAGTCTGACCAGCAGATGTGTGCAGCTCAATTCCACTTGTATTTGACTTTCCCTTTCTAATCTTATATTAATTCCATTGACTTGTCCAATAATTTACAAAGAGACAAGCTGTATTTTCAGAAAACTCCACAGATGACTGACTTGTACATTGACTCATGCTGAATGCAGCTTGGATAACTTGAGCACCCTTGATTTGTGGTTTAATGTCTCTTAATGTACAAATGAACTAAGTAATAGTGATGTGAAGGTCACTAGCTGCAGCAAAGGATTGCCTTAATATGAGAAATAGTTTATTAGAGACACTGTTTGTTTTCAGGCTGTACTGAAATCAATAGTGTGCTTAATCTTTGGGAGGTGCTCACTGGGTTCATTCCTGGGGAATAGATGGCCAGTTACTGTTCCATTCACTGGTAAATTCCAGAGTTAAAAATAACTTCTCTAAGATTTACCTTTTCTTAATTAGAATTAATTAAGGTTAATTAAATTAAAATTAA
>WAAE01018485.1:42750-136255 GCA_013400495.1 Nicator chloris | reverse complement strand
ATAAATAAAAAAATAAAAATCAATTTGAACAGCCAGGAAAAGAGAAGTGCTTTTGTTGGCTTCAAATGAAGGAGTCTAATATATCCTTGCATAAACAAACCTCCTCTCTACTAAGGTTTCTTGTAAGAACAAGGCAGGCTTCAAAAGAGCTTCAGAGATTCAGTGAGGAGAGGAACCCAAAAGTTCAGAAAATTCATTTATCTGCAAAGCAGAGCTGGAAGTCCCAAGGGAAGAGCTTGAGTGAGACTTTCTAGTACTTACCATATCTTTTCAAGCACAGAGGGCACTGTAAAAACAACCTCTCAGGGTGCTTTTCAGGAAACTACACATTTTCTGCTGAACCAGGCAGAACCCATTAATTTCAATGCATAAAATGATGAATAGAAAAGCTGGCTGCCCTCAAAGGTAAACAGAGGTCAAGGTGGAGCTTGGCAAGCAGCTGGTTTTTGGTTAAAATATCACCTCTCCAAAAAAAAGTTGTTTCATGCAAAACCGCTCGAATTAAAGGAAGTAATTTACATAAAGATTTTATAAACTATTTTGTTCATCTTCCAGGAATAATCCACTTGATGAGTTTAATGGCAGAAACCTTATCAGATCAGAACGCATTTAGGGAAGACCAAAAAAACCATGATTTGTATGTCTTATAAACTGAAGCCATAATATTCCATTTCAATGTGACCAAATAACTGTGTATATACCTGTCCAAATAAGAGAGGCCTACAAGTCTCCATAATTTTATTTAGCATCAAACAAATTGCAAGTTATCTGCAGTCGTCAACAAGAAAATAAGGTTAAAAGTCATTAAATCTATTATTTGCTGCTTATTCTTCTCTGATGTTAATAATTTTACCAAAACTGGCTGTGATTCCTTGAACCACAATCTTTGCAGTTGTAACAGGCTCCATGTTTAGACACCCAGGAGAGAGCCCAGGCTGCAAAGGAAAACTGACAAACAAGACATTCTTTCAAAATATCTTTATGCTGTTACAAGCAAACAAGAGCCTTGACTGACAAACCTTCCCGGGCCTCAGTTAGTAACCCATTGAACAGTTCAGGTGCTCCAAGGTAAGATTTGCAAGGTTCCTGCTTTTTGAGTGTATAGATGGAGTTAATAAAATTACCAAAACTGGGGTGAGTTTTGCTCTTGCCTTTCCACCCTCCAGATAATCCCACTTTTATTTCTGCCTAACCCCACACATGACTTCACTCCTCTGCTGGTGTTTAGTTTTCTGTGCTCCAGACCCCTTTTAGCCCTAAGGCAAGACAGAGGAGGTGAGGACTGTCAGAGGAAAGAAAGGAAGAGTGGGAGGGAATGCCCTTCCCTTGCAGCCTGGGACTGAGCAAAACAGGTTTTCAGAAATCCCCCACTTGCTCATCGCAGGCAGTGCCAGAGAAAATAACTGTGGAAAGCAGTCACCTGAACCCGTGGCCACACTCTTCCTTACATACCCCACTGGCCTCTGCCTGCCAGCAGATGTGATCAAACACGTTCCTAGCTCCAGGGGTCCCAAACTGACACATTTCACACATCAGCCTTCCACAAAAATAGGAGGAAATCAATCACAAGGGTTACTCATTACACAGTCCTAAGAATCAGCTGCTCATGATGCCACTGGCTTGCTGGTGGATACAGGAAGGGGACTGGAGGTGGATTTTCATTGCATCACCCAAGAGATACCTATCTTCCATCTTTATGGAGCAAAATCTGATCAGAGGAGTCTACCTCTACCTATGGCCAAAAAAAGCTTTGCAACAATGCAAACCAGAATGTCCTTGCCTTAAAAAAACATTACAAATAGATATTTTGCTTGCTGTTAGAAATAAGAGGCATGTTCTGACCCAGGCAAGTCCAGGCTAGGTTGCCCCTGACCTTGACTAATCTTTTCTTGGCATGTTTTTCATGTGTATCATCTCCCTAGAGCACAGCACACAGAGAGCTTCCAGTTACTAATGCAGCTCTTCTTTCCTGAGCGTGCCCAGATGACGGGTTGGAGTCTAGATTTATTGTCATAAGACCTTTGAGGGCAAGGGAAGACTAAAGGATTGGAATTAAGATGTTTAGAGGAAAACATGGGATAAAGGAGAAGAGGGAAAAATTGAGATTCGGGTTCCAAAGGAGAATGGATAAATTCTTAGAGGGAAGAATAAAACGAGTGGCAGTGCTATGGAGAATATGATAGAAAATTAGAAACCATTAGTATAAAAATCACTCCCCAGGAGAAACTCTGCATCCTAGAAGTAAGTCAAAGAGGGTTTCCACAGGAAAAAATGTGCTGTGGCTCCATCATGCAGCAATATTTGCTACCCTGAAAGAGAATCAGGGTTTTGGAAGCACTTCAAGTAGTTCACCCCATTGTATTTATCATTTTGTCTTTTTTTAGTCAAGACCACAATATCCATTTTCACAAAATCTAAACCTATGAGATGTCACTGAAAGGGTATCCCTTAAGCTATCACAGTGACATGTGCCCAAAGAAGTGCCTGTCATACAGCAGGACAAAGCACTTAGATTGCCCAGGTCACTTCATCAGCCAGGAAAAGCTGCATACACAGTGCTCTAGTGCCTACAGAAGGGGTGTAATAAGCAGCCTTAGCCAAAAACCCTCATCCCTGCCCTAGAGCTGTGGTTTATCAGATAACTTGATTCACATTCATACAACAACTTTTATCCTAGGATCCCAAAACCACTTTATAAGCCATGCATCCAGCATAATTTACCTATTCATACATACTCTCCAACAGATGTAGCCACACCAAAGCTAGAAGCAATATTTCATTTTCACCAAGAGGTGTGGATGATGTGTTTTCTTAAACCAGATTCCTCCTGCTAACCAGAGAAACATCACATGCTAAGTAATAGAATTTTCCTTAAACTGGAATAAGATTCTAATTATTCTCTAATTTTGCCAGCCCCTATGAATCATGAGGAAGAGATTAAAGCAAAATTAAATATTGGTTCCTTGTCCTATTTACAGTAATCATCTCAAACAATGAAGCTACTTGAGTCACTTACATTATTAGAAGGTGTATGTGGTTGTATTTTCCTCATTAAATTTGCAGATAAGTCCCTGCAAACCAAATGTTATGCCAAAGAACTACAGAAGTCCAAGGAGAACTGTGCATCCTACCAATGCAATTTTTCTGAAAGTTCAAATGCAATCTGTTCCCAGGCATGAGCAGAGTGGCAGGGGAGAGCTGAGTGTTGCAAAGCAACAGCAGACTGTAAACCTTACAGAGATCAGCAGCCTTACATTTATCAGCAGCTAAACATTTTCAAAGTGTGGTGAATAAAAAACCCCCACCACAGCTCAGCCCCCCCCTTTTAAAACACACCTCTCCTCAAAACTGGCTACTAAATTAATTTTCCAGGAGAGCCTTAAGTATCCTGAGCAAATAACACTGTACTACATCCTTCTGGCATTCCTTTCATCCCAGAGAACACGGCATACATCACTTAAATCAAACACTTGTGTTTTCACTCTTGTTTTTTCAATGGCCAGATGTTTGAGCACTACTATCAGTGGTTAGAGGAGAAGGAGCCAGAGAAGCACGATGAATAGCATGAGGATGAGTGGGCACAATTTCAGAAAGTCTGTGCTTTAAATCCGTTAGTATTCAAGAGGTTTAAGTGCCACGATGCTCAATTCATTTTGTCACAATGATTTAAATAGCCTGTTCTGCTACTGTAAGTCAGATAATCAAGGGCATGAACATTTTAGCTATAAATCTTGAACAGCTACAACATTGGTTGATAATTATAGGTGTACAATTTTATGGAAATAAAGATCTCTTTAAACTGAAAGCCCAGATTTTTCTTCCTTTAACCCAGCAATTTTATTTACAGAAAATGAAAGTAAGACATGATTTTTCCTAAAAAAAAAATTTCAGTTACAATAATGCCTCACAAAAAGATACCCAAGTCATACTTGTGCTGGCCTTTGAAACAAAAGCCTCCATTCAAGTGAAAGGAAAGCAAAACAGTTCACACACAAATACACTTGACAGTACGAGTCTTTCATGAAACATTGGAATAACAAATACACAAAAGCATTTTGGTGTAATCAAACTATCCTTCTGATCTGAATGTCATAAAGAAAAAGCAGAAAGTTAAAGTTCAAATCTGGCTTACTTAAAGTTTAAGTTAAAACATATCTTTGACACACTTCATTATGCACACTTCAAAGCTCTTTAACTGGTTTTCTCTATAAATTCCATTTCACTCTTTGCCTAGAAGAAACCAACTCTCTCAATGGAATATGCAGCCTTTAAGGGCAAGTACTTTACTCTATTGGGGAATAAATATTGGAGAAAAAAACCTGAATGCCACATTCAACCAGCCCTAGGAGGCAAAATTATCATCATCTGAGAGTTCAGGTACATTGAGGGCTTGTTCAGCTCTCCTCTTAAAGGGAAAAAAATCCCAGACCAAGTTGAGTTGAGAATAAAGGACAAAGGGTGGTTTTTCATCTGTGAAATACCAGCAAGACACAGCCCTGCCATAAGTGCAATGCAGGGACACTGCCTTGCTCTCCAGCCTTGGGAAAACATCACAGGCTGAGGACAACCATAGAGCACACTTTGTGTCTGGGGCAATCTGTTTTATACCCAGGGGGCTCCTGAGCAAAAAAAAAACACCTCAAAACACACACACAAAAGAAGTAAGTCAAAGAGTCAAAGCACACAAATAATTGTAGACTGAGCAGGAAAATGGAGAGGAACATGTTTCAGTTCTGTCTGATGCTGAGGGTTTTAAGCCAGAAATATTACCAATATGATCCACTATCCAGTCCAAGCATGACAAGCTGGCTTGACAGCACTGCTTGCAAAAGATAACACTCACACAGAAAACATAGACACTTTCACAAAGGGTCACACAAAGAAAGAACAAACAATGCAACATTCTTCCATGTCATCAGCATGGAACTCCACCAAAAAGCAAGACTGAATTTTAAAGTGACAATATAAAAGAAAAAGTTTCCTGGCTGTTTCCTGCATTTCAAAGCAAGCAACAGAATCTGAGTTGCAGCAAGTTCTCCCCAGCACCTTCAAAAGCCTTTTCCCTTTTGCCTGAGGCTTGGCTGAGGGACCCCTGCTCTATGCACAAGCTCCTCACCCTTGAGGGCTCTCTTCTGCCACTCCTTACCCACCATGTACCACAGTCCAAAAACCTCTCCTGTGGCTGCACTCAGTAGGTCACTTTTGCCCCTCCTTCCAGGTTATTTGTCCATTCATTTCTCAGAGAAAGCATCCCAAGCCAAAGCACAGAGCTGTCCATCACAGCTAGAAAAGGCACCTTGAAATCAGAACAGCTACCTTGACCTCCTGCCTTCAGCGGTCTCAGAGAGGCCATTGGAGAAAAGAGAGCCTTCCACTTACCCAGGGGTTGCTATTTATTTAAAGTTCAGCACTGGCATTCAAATTGTTTACTAATAGTGCAAGGGAGACCATAACAGGTACAAGTTATAAAAGACACCACAACAGCAAAGAGTCTTCCACAGATGTTGTTCCTGCATGTCATTTTGTTCCCATTTCCTAAGTAAGATTTATAAATTAAGACAGATTTTCCTCTCCATTCTTAATCTCAGACTTCTTTTGAATTGATCTATTTGCTTCCATGTGAGATTATCAGGAATACAGAGCTTTATTTCACCCAGTTATAAATCAAAGTCTGATCAGTACTACTCCCAAAGTTTAATGTTTCAAAGCTGCCTTTCCAATCACTAACAATAAATAGTAGTAACAGTATTACCCCAATCATGACCATTTTTGTAACAAAAATCTCTAGTTACCTACTTTTATCATATTCAAGTGATTAAAAGGAATGTTTTTCTGAACAATTTCCTTGGAAAAATTGCATTATTAAATGCCTGTACAGTGGTTTTTAAGTGACTACTAAGTTAAAGAGAAAATGGTGTTCTGAGAATCACTGGGAATGGTTATCCTTAATTCCATTTCCATTTTTTTAAAGGTAATTTATAACATTACTAAAAAAAACCTACTGGCAGAAACAACAGACAGTTGCCAAAGATCTTTGATCTTCGTCAGTAACTGCCACACCATGTTTAGTGAAGTGATCTATGATCAGACAAAATCCACAGTCTCTATATTCCAGTCACAGGCTCTCTTTAAGGCAATTGGCATTACCATGCATGGCATGCCATTGAAAATATTTTCTAAGAAACCTTGAAAAATAGGACTACACCACTCAGTGACAGCAGTAATGAACCTCAGACATCTCAACTTGCTAGACAGTTTTGTCAACCCTATCTTTACTCCTGAATACTTTGCAGCCTTAAGTAGTTTGTTGTCTGCACATGCTAAGCACCTCTCAGCACCACCATCTTTCCGTATTCCCATTGAATTACATCAGCTTCCTGCTCCCAACAGAGGTCTAGACCCTGTGACCAGTCCTTCCTGCCTTCTAATTAACTTCTCAGGTAAAAGGGAGTGCTGCTGTCATAATCAGCCCTTTCAAACTTTCGTTATGAGACTTGAAATCTCTTCAGCACAGAACAGCTTAGGTTGGTTAAGAGTCAACTGAATTTTTTAATAAAAACAACTACCTTCCACTGATCTCTGCAAATCTTATTTGCTTGATAGAGCTGATCAAACTCTAGAATAAATTGTTAGCAAGTGTTGTCAATGATACAAGCACTGGCTTGTGCTGCTCTTTGTCACTAATTGGTGACGGGGTATTCGAAGGATTTCCAAACAAGAACAGTTCTACAGATACCAGCATACCACAAGATGCAGGATTTATTTAAAGTTAACTTAAAATGGCTTGAATGATCTATTTTTAACTGGTCATTGAGAAAAATAATCAAGTAGTAAAGAAAAAAACCTCTGCCATCCATCCAGAAAAAAGTCTCATGCTGTGAGCCAAGTGAAAAGGCATCCACCACAAAGGGTGGACAGCAGAAGAGAACAGTTAGCAAGCAGTTTATGCTGAAAATAAACAAAATGTGCTTGTGACTACAGGAGTGAATAGCAGCTACGAGAGTAACAAGTTTCATTTGCAATTGAAAAATAAAGGGAGAGTATTTTCCAGCTCTGGCCCCAAAGAGTATCACCTTTGATTGAAACCTGATCAAAATGTCACCTAAGCTTCTTTTGAATTCAAGTATGTTACTACATCATCTGTAATAAAACATCTAAATAGTATCAGTGCTCCGTTCACAGCCAAATATAATTTAAAATAATAGTAATTCCTACTATTTTTTTCCTGCTGAGCATACAGTTTTACAAGAAAGGCTTAAACACATCCTTAGTCTGTATATTCCAGGCTACTAGTCCAGTGTTACTCCTAATCAGACAAAGACACAAGTGTGTGATACCTCAGTCCCTAACTGGATTTAGGCCATTTCCTGCTTTTCCATCAGAGGCTGGAAATGTGCTTTAATGTAGCAGCATCCTACTGGCACATCCAGTGAATCTGCAGAAGCCCATCGATCCAAGTAAAACCCAGAACCATTTGACACAGATTTAAACCTTTCCCTCTTAGCCCTCCAAGCCCCCTTTTCTGCAAGACATTGTTTGAGCACTGTTTCTTTCCAGCATCACTTGATTGGGTCCAGACATTGCGTTGCATTTCAAAGTGAGATGTGGAGTGTCTGCCTGTGGCAGACAGGGTGCTGATCCCAGCATAAACATGAGGAGATAAAGTACCCAGCGACACCTCCTGAGCAGATCAGCTCTCAGATGTGTTCAGCAAAGAGCAGCAAAGAATGAGGCCCTTGCTCAGAAAGTGAGTGCTGAGCACAGGAATTGCACATTGCAAATTGGCAAAGGAGAATCAGAGTATTCAAAATACTTTAAAATACTTGTTTCCTTACCAATAAATGCTAAAGGAAAAAAAAAAGCTAAAACTCACTTTTCTTTTTTGCTGCAGGCTAGGACCAAGCCAGAGGCTTCATTGTGTTAACACACCTGACAGACAACTGCAGTGAAATAAGGAATGGAAGACCACAGACTGACTCTTATATAAAAAATATTATCAATATTTGTACCGAGGTAAAACCAGATAACAGGAGGATGAATGCCAGCCAAACATTAAAGTCATAAAGATGGGGAAAATTACATCTTGAATTCATCAGTCTGTTATTACATCAGTCTTTGGCCACTAACAAATAACCAATTTATCTGGAAATGGCAGATTTTCACTTTTGGTGTATGCATGCCTGGACAGAGAGGCAGAATGTGATATAGTTTTGTTTTAGAGAGTTTTTGTTGAGGATTTGTTTAAAGCACAAACACTCTACTGTAATCCTAAGGGATGAAGCCTGTTGTGAAAAAACTGCTCTGCACCTCTTAAAATACAGCCCACCAGATACTTATCCTAAAAATAAGTTTTGACAGAACAGAGGTGAAAAGTTTAATAAACTCTTTATCTTGTCCAGAGATTAAATTGGTATTGTTGTATTTCAGTCAGTAAATTGAGTCAGTTATACTCTCTGCTCCAGACTGTTCTTATAATAGACTGGAGCAGAGTGGGTAAAATAATAATGATTAATGATCACCACTGCTCTGCTCTTCCTTTACCTGCCTGGAAATACAATTCTTTAAAAATAAGTAAATAAGCTCCTGAGATATGCTGCTCAATTGCAGTAAGCTATTGACTGCTTTACAACATGGCTTAGATGGCCCCACAAGGGACAAGGAGCACACTGTCCCAGCAAGTCTGTGCTTTTCTGTTTGTGCAAGCAAACCAGAAAAGACAATCCCTTCCCCAAAGTATCCTCCTGCAAGCAAAAAAAGAATCTGAGTGACAAAATCAAGTTGGAGCAGACTCCTGCATATAGGTCAAATAAAAAGAAGGCTTCACTGGGTCAAAAGGTCTTCAGCAAACTTTCTGCCCTAGCATAAGTTTCTCTCTATTAACATAGTTAACCTAAGATAAATATTGGATAATGGATGCTGTCATGGATAAAATATGCTCATAAAATTATATTCAGATAAAGCAGCCTCTCATTTCATGTAATGAAAACCACCAGACAAAGTTAAAAATACAAATTTAAACACACTCAGCTTTAGTGCTAAAGTACCCTATCTTTCCATTTTAGACACCACCTATGTTGCACAACCAAAGCTGAGACAGTTGGTACTGATGATCTCACATCTGCAACCTAACAGAGGGTGCCCAGTACTGACAGCAGCACTGATCAGGACAAAGAGATGTCCCTGGACAGGATGTTCAGGTCTGTAAGGTGTTCTGTGACATCAAAACCCATGCCCTCCTCTGGGCCCTGGGTGCCCCAAGGTGCCCTCCTACCTGAAGATCTATTCAAGACCTTCAGAACATCCCCAGCTGAGCAAGGGACACTGGTCCAGAGCCTTGTGTCCACATCAGGGTTGGTTTGGAGGCCTCAAGTCAGCAGCTATGGCAGCTGTGCTGGAAATAACTACATTCTTTGTGAGCAATGGAGTAGCACTTCTGCTTACTGGGAGCACTCCATGATTCTCCCTAGCTGTTGGATTCAAATATACATTATTGTATTGAACTTGACACTTCTGTAGATGACAGAAACTGTCATTTAATCCTTCAGTGAACCTCCCCTGAGGTCATTAAGTGCTGGTGAGAGATGACCAGCCAAGGGAGCCAGTACTGGCAAAGATTGTAAATGGGCAAGTGATTCCTCCTTCCACATTTCAGGTCTTCAGCCCATGAGGGGGGGTTGTTGGTTTGTTTTTAATTTAGAAAAGCCTGCCTTTAGATTAGCATAGACTGACCTCTAGTATCTCCAGTGCAGCCAGAACCCCACATGGAGGCACAGAGTTGACTATAACTACTCATACAATTTCCTCAAACTTAAAATATTAAAAGGCTGTAAGAGGGTTGTTTTTTAAAAAGAAAATAACACAGTCCACGAGTCCAGTGAAGGGCACTTGAATCTTTTTTCTGTCTTTTTATTAAAAGGCTCATTGTCAAAACTACAGAGACCAGAAGAAAAATTATCTTCAAAAATCACAGATTTGACTGCAGAAATAAGCAGGGAAACAGGTTTCTCTCATTTGTGAGGTGCCAAAATCTTGATGGAGAGGTGGAAAATTCAGTTAGAATGAAATATGAGGTCAAATATTCAGAATGCAAATAATCCACCCAGACCTAGGAGTTTATATCCAGAGTAACCACATTGAGCTGTCTGCCAAAATTCTCTAGAAGCTCAAATTTCAAGATGGGTGGGGGGGACAAAAAAAAAGCACAACAGAAGACATCTATTTAGACTTGAACAGGGCAGTTCTAAAACATGCAAGAACAACAAAATTCTGGTACTAAAAACTGAATTTTCTTTAGTAATGCTCATCTTCCCATGAATAATAAAAGAATATCCTCAATGTTTTATGAGATATAGCTTAGTCTTGAAGTCTATCTGCAGGACTTGCTTGTGCTGATACTTTTGCATTAAAGAGATCAGTAATATCCAGCTAACTAATAAAGGGCAACCACAAGCTACAATGACAGCCTCAGAAAGCAAAAATCAAAAAGGTCATTCTAAGAAATGGATTTGGAGCAACAAAATACTTTTTCATTTCTTGAGATCACTGCAGTATCCAGGAGCCCTGATGAGCCCAGACCCCACGGTGGTAGATGCTACTGTACAGCCAATTTATGAACCAGACATGCTTCTCAATGAGTAAAAAAATACATGCTAATAATGTTATTACAGCATCAGTGCTGCATTATCTTAGACAATGAGAAGTGTGGAAGTTTTATATGCTTTCTATATTGTTATTAAAAGTAGCACTGTTACCTTGGCAACTGCTGAATCACTTGGGAGTTTGTTAAAGAAACCCAAATGTTACTTATACTTGCACATTTGCAATCAATTTAGGGAAAACAATTGGGGTTTTGTTTGGTGTGCTCTTTTTAAACAAATCACACATTTTTTCCTTATGACTATGACTCTGCAAATTTCAGCATTTGAGGGGTTTCTTTTAAATAAATCAGTTCTTGGGATTCAATTAAGTCAGTTCGTGTCTCATTTGCACACAAAATAATTTGCACTTTCTTACACAATAAATTCTAATAATTCATGTAGGATATCAGTCAGAAATAGAAGCACAGACACTCTGCAGAGCACACAAAAATTCCCATCAGCTTGCCATCTCCTGTGCAGGTACTGGGAAAGGGACAGGCGTTTTCCCTGGGGGAGTTTGGAGGGGGGACAAGAATCCCAAACCTCTCCTTAGCAGGGGCTCAGACCACACTCCCAATGTATAAGAGCACAGAAATGGGAAAAGGTGATTGCACAGCATCCTAAAACACCAGGCTGCCAAACCTGAACTTGCCTTAGTTTCCAGGTGTTGGTATCTGTGTGGTTTCGAGATTTTTTCACCCTTCCTCAGCAGTATCTATCTGCTTTTTTAATGTAAAAACTGGGTGCATGAAGATAATGGGAAACTGCAGGAGGATCTGTTTGTGAGATGTGATGATTGTGTGGGATGCCTGTTTTCTTTCTAGTTTTCATAAACATATTATTCCCCAAGTACAGGCCAACTGCAATGAAAAGCAGAACTCTGGCAACTCTCACTTTTTCTGTCAAGGAACCCCATGAAACTCAATTGGGCTGTAAAAAAGGGGCCAATTTTGCATAATCTCAAATTTTTTAAACTGAAATTGCCACACACAATTAGTGTGTGAGCGTAGCCCAAGTAAAAGGCCCATTTTCCTTAAAATAAACACAACCAAAGACCCATCAGACTCCTTCAGACTGTCTCCTCTAGGATGTACTGAGTCAATTAGACTAAAATTCAAGGGTTATATACAAATTCTCCTGACCCACACTGGCAGGATAAAAGGAGGCTCAGGGAAAGCCTTATCACTCCCTATACCTGAAAGGAGGTTGTAGGGTTTTCTCTTCTCCATTAATTCTTTATCACTTTGCACTTGGAAGCTCAGCTTACACCACAGCCACAGGAACTCCTGTTTTAAATGCTTATTTAATACCTTTGGTGAGAGAATGAAACCGAGACCCACCCTCCAGAAAACATGAACACTCATGAGACTGCAGAAGACCAGAATTCAGCTATAATTAAACATAACTTATTTCAGTAGGAATATTGACTACTTACAGAGTTCCTGTGATAGTTGTTGTATCAGAAACTACACTGACAAGAGGATAAATATAGGGCTGTTGGCACATCCACCACAGGGCTATGTTACCCCTATGGCCAATATTTATTACTGTATTTCCTATATGCCTTTAAGAATTGAATAGTTAAATTGCTCAGAGCATTTGAACCTTAAACACACAGTATTCTTGCATGTATATAAGTCTGAGATAATGACTCAGCCAGATACAACCTTAACTCTCAATTTCCTTTCATTTAAGGCCCTAATGAGATGATAACAGAAGGGCCTTAGGGTTCTGGTTCACAAGGTTGTGATAGAGCTTCATAGCAACTAAAGACTTCTTCACCTGAGTTTGTCCTCGGGGATAAAGGAGGGCAGGACATGGAAACTTCTTTTCTTCAAAAGGTACAGCAGCGAGTACCTCTAAGTGTGTAAATTTGAGATCACTCTTTAAGAAGCGGCTCACATGAAAAAGAAATAACATAGATCAGACTGTTTATTCACACACACATTCCAACCCCCAGACATGTTTCAGCAGGAAAACACAAAGTTCAGGATCTGTGCAGAGACATGCATGCTCCATCCATGTTTCCAGTTCCATGTGTCTCCCACACCAACCTCTCAGTTCTGTCAGTCCCCACTCCAGGCTGACCTTCCTGTCTCTGCTGTTTCCAAGCGCTGGGGTTGTAAAGACCACAGTGCCTTGACCCAACTCTGCTGGCTGTTGGTGTCATCTACATACAACACCAGTGAAGTTCAACCCCTCTTTCCAATCAGAACTGCAGTATGGAGCAGGAAAATCAGCATGGAAAGTGTGACTGCACGGGGATGTGCCTTTAAAAAGTGCCCTGTTTCAGAGAGAGCAAAGAAAAGCTTGAGAGAAATAAGAGATATCACTGGGGCAACTGTGCTGGGGTACAGAGCAGTGAGGCACACTCACCAAACTGGCACAGTCTTGAATTATTTTCAGATTCATTTTCAGACCCAAGTGACCTGAATCCTAGTCAAAACAAATACTGTGTAACACAAAGACAAAAAAAATTATTAAAAAAAAAATACAGACAGCAAGACCTGTTTTGACAACTCAAAATGGTTCAAAATTGGCACTGATACCCATGTCCCAGAGAGGATACAGGTAAGAGGCTGTAGCAAAGGAGGGAAGAACAAAGCAAGGGCTCACTGCTGTCTGTGGAACCAAAGCCATCGCTTTGGTCTCGATGGAACATTTAGGGTCAAGTTCTGATGCAAAGCCCTGCAAGCAGAGGCTGCAAACTGCAGTCCCAAGCCAGCTGCTCAGTGGCCACAAGTGCTGCCACAGTCCCCTGCCTCACATTGCTGCTGAATAAGCCTGAAAACAGCAGGGAATGTGTATACAGTTCCCTAGGTATAGAAAAGATCCATGGCTTGCCACCTGCACAAGCCTACTCTCAGAAGCACCTCCTGGGAGGATTTGCAGCATTCACCCCTCTGACATTTTGGGAGCCCCACGAGGAAGAGCAGCTGCCATTCCCTCCTGACCTCACAAAGAAGGGGGAAGGCAAACAGAACCAGGAGGCTGCCATGGACACCCTCCTCAGAGCACTGAGAAACAAGACAGAGGTGAAAAGGCACAATGGAAGAATTAGAAAGTTGCCATGAATGCATTCTGGTTATGTTTTAATTATTCATACTAACTTAAGTCCTATTAGGCCAGTTTGTGTTTACCCAGTTTCACATGGCACTACTACAGCACCCAAGGCAATTACCTCTGATTACAGGACATAAGGACTAAACAGTTTCAGCACACAGTGCCTGGTCTCAGAGCTGCCATACATTTGAAGATCACCTCCAAAAGGACAGCCAAGCTGGACATTTAATTCTGTTTCCCAGAGGGGAGAAGCTACTTTTACAAATACACCACCATTATGGGGAAGGAAATAATTCCAGACTTCCATACAGAGAGAATAGCTCTTTCTTTCTGTACCCCTCCAAAGAAATGGCAGGGAGAAGGTCGCAGGCAAAAGCACTCACACAGCAAGACTGCTGCAGAAAGAGGATGTATTTGTACACTCACTCCTGTGCCACCACATTTCCTGCACAGCAGGATGCAGCACAGCAGCTCCATTTCTTCTCCAGCTTTTCTGTCCCTCCTGCTTAAACTGCTTGTCGTTTGACTTTGCTAGCTGCTACTCTGCTTTTTCCTATTCCACAGTCTCACAAGTGAGAACATGAATCCACACATCAGCCAAGGCTGCCTAGCAGAACAGGAACCCCATGATTAAGGAACGGGACGAAATTCTGTCTCACATTTAAAAATAAATAAAAACGGGACAAAGAATAGAAGCAGAAGGGTTTTGCTGCATCGTCTTACACAAAATATTCTCTAAGCTGTAGCTGCCTATGTGCAAAGTAATTCACAGCAGCAAAAAGACAGGAGAGAGCTCTTGCTAAGCAGTGAATAGAAGCAATTAGCCAAGAGAAGAGCATAAGCAACTTGCACTTTGCCTTCATACAGCTTATCAAGTTTATTCTGCCCTGTTACATCTGTGCAATTTATATAAAAAAGCCAGCAGCTATTTGGCAAGATTTACATCTAGAAACAGCAATTTAATCACATATGAAAGATCAGTGGAAGTGGATGCCTCAGGACATTGCAAACTTCTCACCTCCTACTAACCTGCCTGAAACTTGCCCTGGTCATGTTAAATGTTCACTAAAAATAACTTTTAAATAGCTGTTTCATTATTAGGCTCATCTCTCTAAACAGAAACACGAAATTTATTAAAGTTATCATGTGAAATATTGAATGCTTGCACAGCAGAAACAAGCAGCTTGCAAGTTCAGCAATCTTCCCTCTGCAGTGATGTAACTACTCTAATATAGCAGAATTCCTAGCAATTTCTTGGCCAGGCAGAAATAAGTGGAATGGCAGATGTTAGAGATTCGTCATGAAAAAAACCTCCAGAAGCAAAACTGTCAAACAGGACTTTACTCCCTAAAATAATAAAAGGAAGGGATTCACATGTAACCTGTATGTAGTAGCTATTCCCATCAAGTCCAGGATACCCTGTCCTGTTGTTTCATTATTACATTTCTGACATTTAATATTGACCAGCAGTTATATTTACCAAAAGCATCACCTTTGAAGCCTGACCTCAAAGTGTCCTAAAGTTTCCAATGCCAGCACTATGACTAGTTAAGTGACTAATTTTTGGCACTCCCGTATTTATTGCTGTTATACAAATAACAGAGCTCTTAATCAACCAAGGCTTCTCAGAAGCCTCATTTCTTTCTTCTGTATAAACCTCTTTATGGGCAACAACCGGACAAGACCAGAAGTTGTTTACTTGCTGATTGGTGCTCAGAATTTTTTTCTAAATGTGTGTGTGCCTGCATTACAAACACAGTTGTTGCAACAGGTACCTTCCATGAACTCTTCAGAATTGGGGTCAAGAACAGAAGGGGTTTTAGATTAGCATTAGTTTGCCAGACATGGCACTAATCACTTCCAAATCAAAGCTTAAAGAATGCATGGACAGCCTGCTGAGATGTACTTGATCTGGGAGTAACCCCTCTCACTTTATCAATATTCCACTTCAGAGGATGGAATTTCATAGCTGAAAAAAGGAAAATAACTTTTTTCAAAATGAGTGCCCAATATATAAGCAAAGCTCTGCCCAGTAGGCAAAAAATGCCAATTCTGCCACTTAATTGGAACTCTAATTAGAAAGCAAAAATACATTTCGTACACAAACTGTTACCCTTCATTAAACCCCCTCTTCAGAAAAGAAGAATCTCTTTGGGAGCTGTAGCCTGGGGGGATTATTTTTGTTTATTTTTTTCAACAATCATTTATCTGCTTCTTATAAAATACAAACAAGACAGGCACAATGGAGAACTTCCACTGAGTCCATGAAAAAATATTGAGTGCAGTAGTTAATGTACATGTCAATGCTCAGAATGGTGGGGCTTTATACCATTTCATCATCTGACATCTGTGCCAAGGCCAAACCTCACTTCCTGCTGTGTTCAGCTGTTTGCCAAATGTGACATTATCTCACCAGCAGCAAAACACATGGGACTCCAAAACCCAAGTTTTGGCCTGCCCAGGCCTTTGAACGTGCTCCTTAGCCCACACTTATAATCAGAATTTCTTGAAGAAAAGAAATTGATACAACAGGATTCAGTCACATCTAGGAGAGAGTGATAGAGTAAAAGATATTCAGACTAAATTGGGAGCTCAGTAATCAGTGTCCTGATTAAGATAAGCTGGAAGCAATTGAGAAATCAAAGGCTTTTACACTGTGAGTTCACCATATTCCACACCTAACAATCAACTCCATCCATCCATTTTTCCAGCAGCTCAGGCAATAAGTACTACTGGGATTTTCACTAATAATTCTACAATAAGTAATCATAGAAACAACCTTTTTTTCCCACAAGCATCACTGAATTCTTAGAGCAGAAATTCTATATTGCAATCTTTTGTTATTATTTTTTTAAATTGTGCCACAACTGACTCTTCACTCATTTTCTTTCATCTCTGAAACACAAAAGGATTCTTGAGAGCATCCTATTTAAAAACAAATTTGACTTAAAACAACAGTTGTAAACATTAATAGGTTTAAACAATAATGATGATGGCTTGCCTGCCATTCCATCTGTAGCCAAATCTGTGTTAATTCACAGTAGAATTTATAACTAATTTGTGTGGTACCACAAGAAACAGAGCTGTGCTCAATTAGCATGACCAGTAAACTATCAAGATAGGGAAAAATACATTTCTATATAAACATTCCCTTTTACTACAGCAAAAATACACACCTAAAATGAATTTATCCACTGAAAGGTTGTCATTTTCTGTAACTTTGGATATTTGGACTCAGATGCATTCCAAGAAAAGGATGCTAAAGAAGAATCCTTTATTACTACAAGTGACAGGGCCCCTCTCAGCCTGAAATGGCTACCAGTCCAAGCTTTAAGGGGCACTCCCAAAAAAAAGAAAAAGCACATATTCCTTGCCATCTTACACGTGCTTATCAATTTCTGTATTTTTTTTCCAAATCCTTATGTGCAAAAACTTCTCAAATTCTTAATTCTTAATCATTATCTGCAGGAATGTTTAGAAAATCTAAGTCCCAAAGGCAAAGTACCCATAACAGGACAAAGTTGTTCCACACTGACCCATTGGGACAGTTAAAATGTAACAGCCAACATTACCCTTCTGCAGCCAGCTAAATACCATAACATGAGAAATCAGAATTTTTTTTAAAAATGGAAAACTTAAGGATTTTATAACCTTGAAGAAAGACTAACGTGCATTTTATAATATCTAAGAGAAATTGTATAATATGCAAAATTCTCCTATGCTTCTTGATAATTCTGAAATTACTTTCCATAAACATGGTCTATTTGGCAATTTCCAAGAGGTGTCAGCAATAACAGTATATTTAATTCAGTCATGAACTAAAAAAATCAAGTTTTTTTTATAAAGGCACACTTCAGTTCTGCAAACTTCGTTAAGCAGGTTTTCTGACAAAAGAGTTTTCAGGTTCACAGGCAAATAGGAAAAGGTTATTAATGGGAAATAAAGAAAAGGTATTGCTTCAACCAGCTGGACCATGCTGTAGCTAACAGCAGTAAGGGGAGGAAAACAATAAATATGATCTTTCCTAAGGACACAGGCACACTAGACATGCAGTGCACACTTGTTCTGAAATACACCACATTTACACCCAAGGTCATGATATAATCATCCATGTGATTTAAATAGGGAGTTACAAGCTCTTCCCTCTTCCACAGAGTGACCAGCTGATGAATGAGAAGGTGAAAATTATAGGTTGTGGTGACCTTTGAACAAAAGTCATTTAATCCACAGGAAATTAAGATTATATCTGAACAGAGTCTTTTATTTGAACTGGGAATAAAACTCTTCACCAGATTTGCCCATTGTTTCTCTGTATTCATCCTTTCTACATGTACCATTAGGAAAAAATGAAAAATAACCAGCCCAAAATACAGCCCTACAATGCACATACCTGTAACAAGTTAGGAACAAGTATAAATAGAGAAAATTTTGCAAACCAAGTATACTTTAGAATTATTTTTAAAAAGTCCTTTTGCATTGAGGGAGAAGTCATGGCTTCTCCCTCCACCCCCAGCTTCCTCTAGGTTTCAGCTACATAAAACAGTTAAATGCTTTTATGTATTTTACATACATAAAATTGTCCAGATCATGCAGAACACTTACATAGCCTACCAAAAACCATTTTCTGCAAGAAATGTATTAAAATACAGAGAATGTAAAGCTACAGTTCCCTTCTAAGAAAGCTATTTCAAAGCAAAATATGCAGCATTCTAATAATTTCCTTACATTTTTTTCTGCCTAAAGAGTTTCAGTCTTATAAGAATTGTACCAAACATTATTTGAAATGTCATAAGACACCAAGCAATTATAGGTCTGATTTTTTTTTTTCAAGTACCAATTTAGAACTCAAATCTGTGTTTTCTAGGTTTATTTTCAAATTCATCTTGGTAATTTACCACACTTCTTTCCAAACCTGGCCTCTAGTTAATAAGGCTTCTACACATATGGTCTGACTTTCTAAAGGGCCTATTAGGAAAGAAAGAAAAAAAAGAAAAAAGAAAAGAAATTCCATTACTGTTTTCATGCTTTTTCATTGAACCATCACCGCATTTGCTTGCAATACCTCTAAAGGAGGATTATAAAAGTGCTTTCCCAGAATGTGGGCTAAAAGGAAAGGAGCTCCAAACCTGGAGAGTATCTGAAAGGGGCCTCTTGTGAAGTGAATTCTCCCATGCAGCCCTTTGAAACCCTTTGCCTGGTGGAGCTGCTGGGCCTCTACATACAATTAGCTATTACTGCAGCTTATCCCAAATACTTTCAGCAGCCCATCACAGCAGTGGTTAGGAAAACCCTTATTGCATGTCTGTAATGGATCCATTAGCAGGATCCTACTTCACCTCAGAACAAGTTGAAACAATTTTCACTTTCTTAACACATCTTCACTGCATGTGGGCTTTTGAAGAGCCACATGTTTGTTACTTCTCTGCTCTCCACCAACAAGATTCCCTCCAGATATCCAGGCTTTAGTGATCACAGTTTTATTTTGCAGTCCTGCTTTGACAAATATGAAATGTTTTCAGCTTGTTAACAGGGTACATGTAAAGCAAAGCTCTGTCAAAAATCATTAATTTTATACACTAGGAGAAATAAAAATAAAGCAACCAACCATCTGTACTCTTCACTGTTAGGCAACATTTGTTATCCTCTTACTGATGTGATTTCAAACTGGCCAAAACCAACATTTTGGGTGGGCATACAGGGGAGGTGGAATTAGCTGCAGTATGGGGTAGAAGTCTTTTTGTCCCCAAGACAGCAATGCAGCAAGTCTCTGTTTCTCTACATATGATCCCATGTACATCATCCCCTTTGGTAGTGTTTATCCTTATGAGCATGTCCCAGCTACCCCATTACTGATATTTTCCTTGAACATAATAGCTGCATATCACCATCTGTCCATACTATGGAAAATCCCAAATCTTTTTATCCACTTATACATGCAACAAAATAAGGAAGAAAGACAGGAAACACTCTCAAATATCCAAGTAGTCCTAAAGACCATCCATGAATTAAACTATAAAGGGAAGGGAATAAGGTCCCTGTACTTTTTTCTGGTTTTGAAACAAAAACTTAAGGAGTGCCACAATACACCTTCAGCCACATTACTTCAGGGAAGAAAAAAATAAAGCTGCACAGTTTGACAATTGCACTGCATCTAAAAAGCAGAACTGGAAAATCCACAGAGGCTGAAGAAGTGCCAAGGGAAACAGTGGAATTTGCTAGAAGCTTTGAATTGCAAATGCAAGGGGAAATCCTCTTCTGGAAAATACATTCAAACTCTATATACAGAGCACATGAATGCCAAAATAAATCTGATACCTTTCTCTCCCCTTTCACCTTTTGTCTTTCAACATTTTTTTTCCTGTCTCACCACTTCACCTTTCCTTATCTCTTTTTTTTTTCCTTTATTAGCTGTGCTTTGTCGCTACTGTTACTTTCTTACGGAGACAATAAATCTCAATGTTTGTTCTGCAGACCACCTCAAAAAAAACGGCTCATTTTTTTCCCTGGGGTACAACAGAAGTCCCACAAGATCACCCACATTAGCAGTTCTTCCCTCATATCCAGATCTCTGGTGTTTTTATTTGTCCAGTGCATGAGGCTCCATCTGTTTTTTCCCCAGGTCTCCCATCTCAGCCCTGCAGGGGAAGGGGCACTCACAGAACAAGGACACAGCACAGAGCAGCACTGCTGGGCCACACCACCAGCCCCAGCTCTGCTCCCCAGCCCTCAGCACCAGATGCAGATGGTTGGCAAACTCCTGGAATGAGAGAGAATCTGCAGTGCATGCCCCAAAAACCCAGATTCAAGCTATGAGCACAGGTATAAATAAATGATGAATGAACCACTTATTTAGCTTAATATCAAGAGCTAACCTTACTGTCCAGCAGAACTTGAAATCAAAGAGCAGACCAGCTTCTTTCCTCAGCAAGATGGTAGCATATCTCCAAGTACCATGCTGAGCTCACTGTTTTAGTAATTAGGGCCTGGTCCTAAATTTAATGGCCTTCAAATGAACAAACAGGTGCCCCCTGTGAGGTGTGCTTGAGTAGTAGAGGAGTAGTTTCACACAGGAATTACAAGCTGCATGAGGGAGGAGTTGGGAGGCAACCCAGCCTCCTCCTCCTCGCCACACCTGTGTTAGCCCTGCAGCACCCCTGCATGTAGACAATTCATAGATGACAGAAACACCTGCTGAGAGGTTACACATCATAAAACACATACATGGCAAAGCAAAAAGCAGGCCATAGTGTGTTGGGGATGCAATACTAATTAAAAATAATAAGCCAGCACCGTGCTTTAACTTTCTCTGTGCTGCTGCTGAGAAGTGTGAACATCAGACTTTGTGTTTCTGTGAACCACTCTGTTCTTGGTTTCCCCATCTCTAAGTAAGATTTCCCTTCTTTGAAACACTGGATTCCTGAGATAAACATGTATCTATGTGCCAAATTCTGGTAGGCAAAGTATGCACCTTCCTGGGCGTGAGTGAATGGCATCTTTTAGGAAAGCACGAGCAGTGTGCAAGATAGCACCAAAAGACTTCAGGACAAGCTTCGTGCAGCCAAGTGAAACTACAAGGGTAGGGCACATTGAGATGGGGATTGAGATGACACCTGGGCTGATCTACCAATTCTCTGCTACCAAAAGGGTGAACCCTTCCCCTCTCTGCCCAGCAGCATGCTCCAGTCCCCTTCCTGCACTCAGCCCTGGTGCTTGTCTCAGCCCAGAGCCCAGTTCAGCTGTCTCAGCCTGCACCCAGCCATTCTCCCACCTTGCTGTGCCAGTTTCAGCAGCAATCCCCTGCTCAGTGCCAGGGCCATTCAGTGAAACAGCCTCAAACTCCTCTGGCCTTCTGAGATATTCCTGTTAGGTAGCACCAGATAATTACCAGTTGTCAAGATAATTGTCATTATGTAGTCTCAAAAATGTCTGTCTTTTCAGTCTTTGCCATTTCTCTGCACACACCAGGTGTAACTTGCATACAATGTCTCTTTTTGGCTTGCCATCACACGGGGCAGGATGCAGGTGTGGGCAGGGATTTCAAACCAGTCCTCCTGCTGCTGTGGTGCACCCCAGTTTTTGTTTTGTACGTGTCTCTCTCGGCAGGCTGACTGCACTAGACTACATTGAGTGGCAAATGCAACCCATACACTGTGCTGCTGTGCTATAGAAACTTCATTTCACTTGGGTTGTTCTTGTGCACCACTGCAAATGATGGGAGATGCAGAGTCCAACCAGCCCCAATGCTCAGACTGCATAGTTCTGTGTTTTCTTCAGATTTCCCCTTTCAGAAGGTGGTTTGCTTGGACAAAGAGGTGTCTTTGTCTCACCCTCGATTATGAAATTCAAATGACAGCCCTTTGCCTTAGGTGCTGCTTCTGCTTTTTCTCTCTGCTTCTTTCATTTCTCTTCCCTGCTGCTACACTGGAGTGAATAATGCATTTTTTAGCTAATTTCCGTGGATTAGGTTTCCAATTAATTCAAGCCAGTTTTACAGACTGCCAATTCAGGTTGCTAAAATTCAGTTGGAGTTATTGGGGTAGGGTGAGGGGGTTTCCCATAAATTTTTTCCAGATTAACTACAGGAACTCAGTGGAAACAAATTAGTCATTTTTACACGTGAGTATATACATCAGTATCTGCAGGATTTGTTTCAGCCCTGACTGAAAGCACAAATTACACTCTTCCTTTCTAAAAGGCCCAAACATGGTTTCACACCAACTGACAGTGGTAGTAATTAATGTGAAGGATCCCTGGGGTCTTTTAACCTCCTTTCTTAGCTTTTGATGGCTGAGACAGCACAACCTGTGTGTCATTTAACCATCTATAAAACTGAGGGGGGAAAAGCATTTAAACACGACATTGAGTTTTCTTTAAACTCTCTAATGAGCTCTAGATAAAGCAGAGAGGTTTTTACTGTGGATTTCAAGAAACACTTCTTTCCCTTCAATTGTTCTCCCTAGGGCAGAGCACTTCTGTCTCCTCGTAGGCAGATGAAATCCAGGAACAGCTCCCACAAAATCCAGGAGCACTGATTATGTCAAACAGGACTGCACAGTAAAAACCTGCTGTAGGACCATTTTACCCATTTCATGGTGCAGTTTGCCATGTCTCTATTCAGGTGTAAAATTGTGACAACTGTTTTTCCTTTCCTTCTTTCTTTGCTGCAGATTTGCCAGCTACTCCAGGGTGGTTCAGAATTATTAGCTCATTCAAATAATGCAGCTTTATGACACTTTGCTTAAATCAACTAATCCCTGAGAGAGATAGCAAGGACTATAAGTTAGACCTGGGGTTGGGAGCTAAATTTTGCCACCAAACTGTGATATTGGACAAATCAGTCAACCCTCTGAAACCTAGATCTCTGTGCACTACCTCAGAAAGGAAGCATCCCCGTGGTAAAGCACTTCAATATCCTCTAACGATGGAGCTGGTTCTAAGTGTAGAAGATATTAAAGGACCAGGGAGAATTAGCTTTTAGATTGATTTCCAGTTCAGGGATTGCAAGTTAACAGCACAGGAGCTGCTCCTTGCTAAATATTCCAGTACTTGATACAGTAAATTGTGAAATAACCTTTCCAAAATACATACCATAGAGGGCCTGCAGATGCAAAAAGAAGCACTTGTGCTTGAATTAAGGCTGCCAATACCCAAGCTCTGCCAGACAGACTCCTGAGAAGGCCACCAGCAGCTGAGCCCTGCCCTGTGTCCACCTCCAGAGCCACGCAGCAGGAGCAGATCAGTCTTTCTTAGCACTGACATTTTAGCAGAAGCTGCCAAAGAAAATGGGATGCACTGGGACACGAGGCTGAGCCTCAGGCAGCAGGGGAGTCTCTCCTTGCAGGGCCAAGGAGTGCCACAAAGGGAAGGCAGGGGCAGCACAAAGCAAACAGCCAAGCATGGTGATGCTTCACTGCCCACCAAGCCCAGAGCCCCGGGCTTCCCTCCCCGAGGCTCTGCCCATGCAGGACCAGATTCACCCGATCACATTCTCACTTCCAGTAAGTGGGGAACTGCTTCAGATGGAGCAAGAGCATTCGCTTTCACTTCTCTCCAGGTTTGTCAAGTGTCTGAAGTTCTTGGTTTGGGCTGGAAGTACAAGCAGAGCACAAGAATCCTTTCAAAATATAGCAGAAGCTGTTGGTAATGAGAACAGTGAAGCAGTTATGGTCTGAGCATTATTCCTTTTATTTATCTAGTGCTTTGATTTACCAAAACTGCTTTACAGAAAATTTTGACACAGTCTTACCCTGGTGAAGATTAGAATTTAAGATCTGACATCTGAAATTAATTAAACATGTGAGAAACAGCAAGCGAATAAATAAATTTTCCTACTTGGGGGTTTAGAAAAAAAGAAATCAGGAAAAATTGATCTGAAACAGAAGCTGCTGGTTATTTGGAGTAATTCAAAAATAACAAGCAAAACAACCAAAACCAAATTAAAATGAAGAAGGTCAGCTCCATCTTTCAACCCAGGGTGAAATATTTTGGAATATATTTGGGAAGCTTCTATCTATAAAATAAAATATTTTTATATGTTAAAATGTCATCCTAATTCTATCTTTTGGCTGAAATAATTCTCAAAATTTAACCTTTTTTTTTAAATATTTCAATCTTTTTTATTTCCCAACAAAATCACTCTATTTGAAAAACTTTTATCCAGAGAGGGCTGAACTGGAATTTCATTTCCAAGTGGATTAGGATTTGAACCAAGACCTGCTTCTTGGAACAGCTACACACCACACCTGGGATGTAGACACTTAGTTCAGGAGACCAGACTGAATTTATTCTGAGGAAAAATCTCCAGAGATCACATTGTGTGGATGCAGAAGCCTCAGCACCAACTTCTGTAGTCAACTGATCTTCAGCTACTGCACTGATCTATGTCTTAATGTAGCCATAGCATAGGACATCTCATGGTGAACATGCCATCAAATCACAAACACTTCCTGATTTAAAGGAATAAAAGAAAGCCATTTACAGGATGAATTGAAAGAAAATAGGAAGGACACATCAGAAAGTTTGTGAAATCACTGGACCTACATTTCTTCAGGATGGTTTCTTGGTCAAGGCAGGAATTGATATCTCCTGTGTTAGTACAGAGACATCTCAGTCTCTTTTAAGTGATATTGGATAATATTTTCATAGAAAACAACCTTGCAGCAAACATATCTACAGGAGTTTTACTTGGTAGAGAGATTACAAAATGAAATACTGTACCTGAGACACAGAAAACGCCAGCACTCTAAGGGTAAAGTGTTATTTTCCTACAAATGTTCTTTTAAGAGTTAACGTAGTAACTATGAATTCAGCTCAGGATTTTTAATATGGCCTCACACAGTAGTGTCTTGGCCTGGAAAAAACTGTGGTGTCATATGCAAACTATTCATTACAAATCCACTAATTGAAAACTTAACAAAATCCTTTGGAGCTATATGCTAATAATGCCAACATTTCTGTAAGCAAAGAGAAGAGAAGAGATGAGAAGTTGTCATTCAGCTCCACGCCAAAACATTTCTATCACTGTCTAAAACAAAAGGAAGATGATATTTTTAAGATATTAGAGAAGTTTGCAAAACTGTGCAAAAATTATCAGCTGAAATCCTGATATAAATCTGAGATCAAATGGATGAGACATCATAGACATTTGAGCTACATCCAAACTTTTCAGTGCAGACTAATGGGACAGAGCACGGTGGGTACTGCTGTAACCCAGCCCTGATGTTCACAGGTGGTGCCCTGGGAACCCCCAGGACATCAGCAGGGAGCAGCAGTCAGGCTGGAGAGAAAACAATCTCTGACAGAAATCCAAGGAGTTTGATTATGGCTCAGCATGCAAATCATGGAAGCCTCATACTGGGAAATACCTAAACCCCATTTTCTACAACATGTAAAAACTGATCACAGAATCAGAGTGGGTGTGGTTGGAAGGGACTGCAGTGGGTCATCTGCTCCAACCTTCCTGCTCAGAAGAGAAAAGTTGCTACATGAGAACACTTCTCTTTGCCATTTCACAACCTGTGGGACTGTGCAATAAAAGGGATGGAAGCCATGTTAATGCTGGAAATCCAATACAGTTCTTTTATTTTGGCAGATCTCACCTCTTATCACTGGTAAATGGAAGAGTCGAAACCCATACTTAAGGATAGAAACAGAGAATGTTTAAAATTAAGTTAGAATTTAACAGATATTCTCATTAAAACATTTTTCCCCTAGGAATCTTGTGAGGAATGCTTCACAGGTAGATAAAAAGCTGTCTGAATCATAATTTTTTTCCTCATCCAGGGTAAGTTAAGCTTCTGGTCCTTCATGGTGACCCATCTCCTTGCAAAGAAGACAGCACCAGGTCTAGATATCACTTAAATACTATTTTAAGAAATTCAGTACTGAACAAGCTCAGAAAAATCCCAAATACTGATCTCAGAGTTTTACTGTTTCAGAAGATAAATTGTCAGGCATTAAAAAAGACATTTTGTGACATTTAAAAGAACCTACACCCAGAAACATTGAAGGAAGCAAAAATCTCCCTATGTCAAGATTTGGTCTGAGCCTGAGTCTTAAGTCTGGCTTTGTCAAAGAGCTGCCATTACTTCAACCATTAGCAAGAGAGTAGCCTTCCACAAAATCTGGGCAAGTCAAAACTAAATATAATCTTTTGTTCCCCGGGGAGCAGACAGGTCTGTGCTGTGAGGTGACCCAGTAATGTTTTTATAATCATTAAAACTGTAACCCAATACCAGGCAATCACATAATTTGTGATTTTTGTAGTTCGTTTGTGCCATTTCAAATTGCAGCCAGGCCTTTCTCCTGTTGTGCCTGATAAAACATTAAAATTCAACTGTTTAAGGCCAATGACCAAAGAGATATTTGGGGGCAGGGGGGTGGAAGGACAGAAGAGGGAAGTGGAAAAGGTACATCCAGAAGGGTTATGAATAAAGTAATTTAATGGGTTTTGCAGTTCTGTGTGCCAGGGCCAGACTTTATGGCTTCCTGTGGAGTGTCACCTTGCAGAGTCCTGTAATTCTCCAAGTGTGAACTGGAGGAAACTCTAGTTTGGGGTGGCCAAAAGGAGGATTTCAGCTGAGGCTTTAATATGAGCTACGAGAAACCTGGGTTCTTCCCTAAGTGTTTATGAAAACATGAGCAAGTGGTCTTGAGAGTATTCCAAGTTCAAGTTTATTTACTTTACTGATTAGAATTAGATGTGCAGAGAATGGTTCTTGCATGATAGGGGTGGGGCCATGGTGTTATAAAACAGAACAGCTTTTTAGCATTTACAGATCAAACATGAAGGCTGAACCCTTAATAAACCTCTCCAAATTCCTAAAAACAACCCTTGGTGAGCCTTTAGCATTCCAAATCTCCAGCTCATGCTCTCACCTTAAGTAATTGATCAATACTAAACTATGAAGTCTCCAATTATTCCAAATACACTTTTTTCTTGACAAGGTGCAATCCATCATGTGGGGATTACAGGCTTTTCATGTTGGGAAACTGCAAACATCTGAGATTGCAACACTTAGCATTCTAACTGGGCCTAGAGATAGCCCAGAGCTGGGGGCTGGGTGATACTGGTCTGAAAAACCTGTGTAGCCAGTGGTGTCTGTGGTGGGTGTTTGTTCCTGCAGACAATTTAATGCAGCATTATGGGCAGACTGTTTAAACAAGCAAAAGCAGAGGAGAAAAGGGGCTTTTTAAGAAGCTGCTAGCAGGAAACTCAATTTAGAACTACATCTCATGACCTAGTTCACAACGGAAGAGATGCAGATGTTGATGAAACCTTCATAAACACAAAAAATAATTTAAAATACTGGAGTAAGACGTATTGTCTGAATGACTGGGATCATGGTTTCATGCAGCTTTCCAAGGTTTTAGGAAAACAATTTTGTCAATCTCCTTCATGTGTGGAATGAAACATCAATCCATTTCCCTCTGTCTGACAGAAAATCAGTAAGATGAGAAGATCCTATATGTTACAACTGATAGGTTGCAAATGATAGAATGTGCCTCTATGCTAGACAAGTACACAAAATGTAGCCTTAAAAATTGTTCAGAGGTGATGGTATTAACCAGGAGACAAGGACATGGAAGCTCTGACAGAAAGAACTGGATTGTTGAAAATGTGAGTTCAGTGTGAGAGATGAAGGTGAAGCGTCTGCAGAAAATCTCACATCTTTCTGAAGAGGGAGGGTTCTGATGAAAAATTAATATCTCGCTGATGCAGATCCTAAGAGATACTAATTCTGGCCTTGTTTTAAAACCAGAAGGTTGAAGCTTAAAAACTAGAGAATTTTCCAGAAGATATGGACCTGAAAAAGTAAAGCAAATTCAAATTTTCACTTATTTATACACTTTACTTATTTCTCACGGTATATTTGTACATTTCACCAACCTTACAAACTTGCGGGAAAGGTGCAATTTTATGGTAATGATATGACTGACTTCCTTACTAATTTGGAAATACATGTATTGCACACAACACATCAGCCAGTCACGTTAGGAAGGTGGATGTGTTCCAGAGGTAGTATGAATAAATTGTTACCTGCAGTTGCCCTGGTAACTCCTAATTTGTCACTGCGTTACAGAATTGTGTTTAAATAATTATAAAACTTTCCTTGTGGCTGCTGCAAAAACATGCAAATGTGATTTGCTTTTACTTTTCAAACTGCATACACATACACGTGTGTATATATGGACATATTTAATGGGAAAAATGCTTTTCCAGCTTAATTTTACCTTTCTTACAGCTATGTAGCTTCAGGCTGTCATCATGGAAAGACAGCATCTTCTCCAGGCAAAGGAAAGAAGTCCTTGTTGCTCTGGAAGAGAAGCCCTCCAGAACCAGCAGTTCTCCTCTTCAAACACCAGCTTTGTAATAACAGCTTTTAAAATTCCTCTTCACTGGTCTCCATTAGATGTTAGGAAGAAAGTAAAAAGCAAACGTAAGATTTTTTAATCTTGTTTATCCCAGTTCTGACAGAAAACCCGAATGATTCAACACAGCTATTAAATGAAGTTAATGGTTTGATATTTATCACTCACTGACAGCAAATAAGACTTTTTTAAACATTTGTTTCATGGTTTAAAATAAACAGGAATAGATAAGGCTCATTTAAAATACATATACACCTCCTTATTAAAAAAAAAATCCACCACCTTTAAAGTTGCTTCTTTCAATGCTTCTTAACAGAAAAACCCAAAACCGAGAAAATGTTTTCATCAAATTTAACAAATAAAAAAGAACCTAATTTTAATCCAGTGACAATCTCAAAGTCTAACAATGAGGTAAAGCATCCATAATTCTATTTAACTCTGCTTGATGTGAAGGTTTTATTTTGTGATCATTTTAGTGCATAAACCCTGATGAATAATGGAATTTTAGAAAAAGAACCCCTATTGAGCCAAGCTTCATTGACATCTGACTGGTAGTCTAAGAGCCTGCAGAGAGGGTCCAAAGCAATGCATCACAGCCTCCCAGCAGGTCATTAAGGCATTACCCAATTAGAAAGCAAGGCTACGGAGCGACATTGTTCACAGCAGAGCAAACATAATTGATTTTTATTTCAACAGGGGGGAGCACCTCCTTGCTAAAGAGCTTTAGCATAATTTCTTATTTAGGAGAGGTTTAAAGAGATTTGTGCTGGAGTATTTAATTCCAAACCCTGGGACAGTCTCTGGCAATGTGTATAAATTAAGGGGCAGTTGACTTCACTCATTCATATTCAAAGTAGAGACTCGCTTGTTGCTCAAAAGTAGCATGAAGATTTCTGAGCACTGGCATCCAACACCAGCTGTGCAGGGGCACAGTGCTTGGACCCTCCAAACCTTTATACAGCCCATGTAGCTATCAGCAAGCCAGTTTCCTGCTTTAAGGCACTTTAACATGCTAATACACTGTATGTAGTGCACAGCTCTTCAAGAGCACCATGCAGATGGAATTTGCTCCCAAGACATCTTCATCATCCTCGATCTCCTTCTCATCTTATTGTTGCCCCATTGGTTATTTTTAATCCCACTGTTCACAGGCACCACTGGATGGGAATATTCAGTGACAGCCTGCAGCAAGAAAGGCTCCTAAGGAATGACAGCCTGGATTTTCCCAATTTACACTATTACAGTAACACAGGGGAAAATGTTAGCCTTGTTATCTCCCATCTCCTTTTATATATGAGTAACATGATGCCTTTGTTCATTGCAAGCCATGCAAGTTAAAAAAATAAAAAGGTCCTATTGCAAGCACCACGCTCCATCTTTGAAAGCAATCAAATCATAAACTCTACAAAGAATGTTTGTTTTAATTTATTAACACTCAACGCTTCAATGGCAACAAATAATTTTTCAAGAGAGGTGCTTTTTTTCCAGTCTTTGCATTTAAGGTCCACTGGAGAACAGAGAGCTGGAAAACATGATAAAATCCTCACTTTTTATGAGGCCCAAAGCAACACAACTGAAGTTCATACTGGAAATATTTGTAGATTACTATATCCAAACTATGTATACAGTAGACTCAAAAAAAATTGTTTTCCTCCATTAATTTTACTTCAATGTGCCAAATGAAACACTTAAAAAATTCAAAAGACTTCTTAGCTGCAATGGCAAAAGTGCATTCCCAACTTCATACTCTGGGTCTGTACCTAAGAGTCATGTGACTCATCAGTCTATAATTTTCTATTTTCCAGCAGGTTTCTGACAAAAATTATCATTTTCAACCTGACTTATGCCTTAAACACACTTTTTAAAAAATTCTTATTGAAAGAAAAGCAGGGAAAAAATTTACACGGCACTTTAACTTCAAAGACTGTCAGGAACACAGTGACAATTTTATTCCACTTGGTTGTTCACAAGCCTGCTTCTCTGTCTTGTCTAAGTACCCTCCTGAAATACAAGGAAAGCAAAGATATGGAGTAAATAATTCTTATAAACACTTATGTACTCAGATACATCACAAACCTAGCAGCAGCAAGGGCAATTTGGCAGTTGTTTGTCTTACCATGGCACTTACGAGCCCCAGGCACAGATTGCCACCCCTCCGAGTTCGTCACGACGCCAACACACATCAAAGCAGCAATCCCTGACCTGAAAAATCCTCCTGTAAAAATTTATACCCAAGACCAGCTGTTTATGAGTTTATCCATATATTCCCAATTCCGTGTCCCTTTTTTAACGCTGGGATCAAAATCAATTTTTCCTGTTGTGCAGATCAACACAGGTATAAAATTTCAGTAGCAGCAGCCATATATTTCAGTAGCAGCAGCCATATATTTACTGTGCACTGCTGCTTAGTCGTGTATCAGCAGAGTTAGGAAGTTTTTCTGAGGGCTGCCAAGGCACACTCAGTGCCCATTTCACAAAAGACCAGCATTCTCTCTTCCTCTTGAGTCAGAAGGACTGTGGCTAGAATCTTCTTACGTGGATATTTTACCATAGATAAATTTACTGTCAGTTGGCATTCGGTTATTTAAATCCACCCATACTTAACTGACTAAAGGATCCGTTGCTTCCACCACATCAATGTTTAGAAAAAACCCCTTTAAACTAATTGTGACAAAAATCATCAGTGCACAAAGAAGTGTGGGGTCATTTTTGTTAGTTACTACTACAGACAAACCTCCTATACGCCAAATTCTTTCAGCTGCAGCGATTCCTGGGAAATTATCTTAATTCACAAAGAAATTCCCACCAACAGACCTGGTAAAAAGCTGCAAAAAGCCATCATTAAACACATGTTTTCTAAGAAATTAGCTAGATCCACAAACACACAAAGGTATTTCAGGATTAAGCTGATCCTCACTTCAAAAACCAATCTGAGCCAGTAGTTCTCTACCCTTCTCCATTTGTGAATATCTAAATATTTTCTAGCTATAACACAGATCCAGTACCACACAGCAATAATAACCTCTCTTTTTCTTAGGCTTGTTGTAACTGTCATGGATGTCTTGAAAATAGTCACTGACAACAAGGGGATTTTAGCCCCAAGCTGGGCTATCACCACTCAGGTAGTATGTCTGAAGTAGGGAAAGGTGTTGACCAAATATCTTGAAAGCATGTTGGAGTAAGTTAAAAGCTTTGAACTCTCTGAGTTCCTCACACGTAGCCATGCCTTTCCTCTGCACAACTGAAGCAACAAGCCTTCAGTGTGCAGCCAGGAGATGTGGAAGAATGGGATCACATGCTGAAAGCCAGGCACGGGTAGAGGAAAATGCCCTTTCCAGCTTTAAGATGGATAAGTGGAATGGCTTACATCTGGAATTAATAGGTCTCTTGACTTAATGAAAACAGGCAATGCATGTTTTGCATGCTAGGTTAGAGTGTTTTGATTTGTAATGAGGAAAGAAAGTGTAGAATATACTGTACACGTTCTCCCACAGGTGTGTGATGTGTGGGCTGGGGAAAATGGGCTAATTTTAGAACTTCCACCTTGTTAAACATTTCTGGAGTTTAACTTTGTAATAGGAGACACGCTGATATTACGGTCCTTGAGCATTCCTCACCAGTGAGAAAACAGAGGGAAACAGCCTGAAAATTCAGTGCTTAAAATGATAACTATAAATTATGCTGTAACTTCAGTGTTTTAAAAATGCTTATTTTACTGGACGATGTTGACCAAGGCTGTGTTTTTCTCGAAGGAAGAAATGCTGCAGCTCACCACAATAAATCTGCATGCTAGCACTTAGGTACACGAGTAACACTTATTCACTCTATAAAATCCTTCCCTGATATTCAATAAACAGTGTGCTGTTGAGTTCTTAAAAATAAATCTTGGACAACTATTCAAATTTGATTTTACATTTTACATAGTATCCTTTAGTTCACCTTCTGTAACCTTCATTTACATGCTCACTGGCTAGCTGCATGTTCCATGCTGAACCTGAAGGTACACTGTGTGTACTGTGTTTGTATCTATACTAATTGAGAGACTAACTTTCAGGGAGAAAAGAGCATGAGGAGTCACTTGGACATAAAAAAGCTGTAAGGACATCTATAATGAGGCAACACGGAAAATATCTCCTAAACAGAAGCTTAGTTTTTCTTTAGTGTCCTTCAAAACATAAAACCAAAATATCAAATGAACCACCAAGGTAACTGACATGAAAAATTTATGTCACCAGGTTTCAAGTCATGGGCTTGATTGAAGTTATGTAGGCCAACTCAATGTTTTGGGTTCAAGCATTTATCCAGCCCTCTGACAGCTGTGTGCACAGACAGCTGTGGAAAGATACTCAGAGGTTCATTTCTCTGTTCAGTGCTTCACGGCTAAAATCTTGGTGCTGAACTGCTCAAACTCCACAGAGTAAGGGAAGTGTTTAGCAAAGTGTCCAGTAGTTTTATACAGAGCAAGAAACACAAAGCAACACTGATTATTTAACTCCACGTTGAGGAAGGGTGCGGATAACGACATGCAGTCACACAACACGAGCAGTAACAAAGTGGAAAAGCACTCTTTTCTTTAGCTCAATACAGTACAATCAAAGCAGAGATATATGCCACCAAGCAGCACCTCTGATCATGCAGTCAAGGCCCTTTAAATGGTACAATGAGGTCTATCCTGCAGCCCCATGGAAAGCAGATGGCACAGTAATGACCCAACACCCGGCAGCGTTTGAACCTGCGGTGCCACGTCCAAGGTTCACTGATGTCAGAGCACATCTGTCATGTGCCCTGACATTAAACGAGGCCCATAAAAAACATCAAGCATGAAAGTGGTCAGGAGTCAGATGGGGCCTTTCCTGTGAATGAAGATAGTCAAGAATATATTTGCCTGACATAATTTCAAGCCTAAAAGGAGTTCATGGACAAAGGCCAGACTTTACCAGAGAGTTTGTCAGAAAATGCTGCACCACTCTAAGCATCTACCTCAATTATATATTACACATTAGAGAAAAATTTATCTAAAAGAGGAAGAGGGAGAAAGCAAGGCAGAAAACATAATTTTTCCAAATTTCTGACTCTTGCTAATTTTTTCACATTGCGGTTTTGCAACTTTTTATTTCAAATGGCTACATGAACTATATAAATTATATAAACATTTTAATCATTTACCACTGTAAAGAGAAGGTCATAAACAATCATTTTGATTTGTACAAAATTTTTTACTTTATGCTTTCCATAAGCCCCCAAAAGTTTCAGGAATGCACACGGGACAACATATGGGGGGAATAAATTTTGACAAACTAAGAACTGTGAAAAATGTTACATGTTTTTTGACTTCTAAGACCAGGGAGAGAGTTATGCCCATCTGATGAGAAATACACCATGCCCCTGAGAAGTTTCTCATTTACACCCCAAGAAGTGTTGAAAAAATATCTTTAATCTATAAATACCTACAAAGACATTCAGAAAACTTGCTACTGTGTCCGGGCAATTTACTGCTCATATATTTCAATAAATTATTCATCAGGATTTATTTTCCATAGCTAAGTATCACACATAAATTACTGATAAATGCTAGTGAAATCTGACAGCTGAAAACATCTGTCCTCCCATGCTTATACATCTCAATTTTCCTTCAGCTTGCCTTTATTTCTCAGAACTAACTATGCCAAACAGCTTAAGGATACAGTATATTTGATTGATGTCATGCAAACCAGAGCTGCATGGCACAATATACGTTCAGCAAGGATACAGAACATCGTTCCCAAGGCTGGAATCGTCTCAGTAAGAACACCAGCTTTTTATGCCTATGGCTAATGAATTTATCTTCTGAAATAAATGTATCTTTTGGACTTGGATCAATGCATGCCTTAATTAAAACCATGTTTCTGTATAAGCATCTAACAAGAACACATGAAGGCCCTATTTAAATTGGAAGAGTATAAAGCAGTATGGCTTTTAAAACTAACTGCTTCCAGGTGCAGAGAGAGTGGAAGTTTAGTGCTGTTTCCAACTTGATGCTTGGATGCCTTTGTTCTTGAAAGTGTAAGGTTTCTCTCATTCTCGGTTTTATGACTGCAGGTTTCTATGTTGCATAACACCCTATAACAGAGCACCAAAGGGCTTAGTTTTATTGTTTTGTTTCACTTTATTGACTGCATGTTTTATTCAGCTAATATGTGCCATGGAGGCAGGCAGTAACATCTCAATTACCACGCCAGGGCTCTTCCTTCTCTGTAAATGACCAGCTTCAGTCTGCACTTTATTATATTCACGTGCAGGTGTTAAAAGGCAGGGGAGGAGGGGTGAGGGAAGATGAAGTTGAAACAGACCTTTTAAAGCACTGCAACTGGAAAGGCTTTTTTCCCAGGTAATCCTCTGAAGCTAAACACATTCCAGGATATGATATTCACGCTGTGGCAAGCCACCAAGCACCAGCAAATATTGCATAGCAATGGGTGTGAGAAAGTTCAAATCTAAATAAAAACTCCTCCAGAGTTTGATCAGAGCTGGATCTGGCATTTTACTTTACTCATTTCTACTATTGTGCATCCCTGCTGGAGAGCCAAAGAGACTCTGGCAATGCAACAAGTATACAAGCAAGAAATTGGCACTCCCTACAGCTTATTCAATGTCCTGAATATTAAAGCTTGTTTTACTAAGAAGGGGAATGCTGAACAGGATGACATTAGGAGTCTTCATGGTTCCTTTTGTAATGCCACTGGATTTTTTCATTCCCACAAGGGCAAAGAGACAGACCAGCTTAACATCAGAGACAGTTAAAATCTTTTCCTGTTAATCAAAATATGCTGAGCTGGCAGGGCAATGGGTGGGAGGTTGAGGAAACAGAGGGAAGAAAATGAGAAAAAAGTAATCTGGAACTTCATTAATAATAGAGAAACAAGGCAATTCTTTGCAGGTGGAGATGTAATTGAAGACAGTCAAGAAAATCTCCCTCATTTTATCTGAAAAGCACCAACTCTAATGCAGCAGTGTCAATCAGTCCAGCACACGAGCCCAAGTCCTGCTAAAGGACTTGAAAGCTTAATGTCAGTTTTTGTGGCCATTGATAAATAAGATACCAACAGATACCAACAACTGTCACAAATCACCATCCCCAGAACCAGCAGACAGTGAATACTGAATGCTGTAAGGAACAGCCCTTTGCCTTCCCATAGGAAGTGCCTGTGAGCCAGGAATGGATTGTTCCTGTGAAGGCAGATATTGTGGCATTTTGTAGCTTCAGACAAGGAAATAATCTTAACAGTGTTTCAGAGATTATTAATAAATACATTACTTCAGTTGAATCGTTTATACTGCATTGTGAGCCTTCTGGAAAATCATGATAACTTCACTTGCATTTATAAATAACTCAAATATTCAATATCTAGCTCAGTTAAAGGCAACTGGAAACAGTTAGATGTATTCACAATGATCCTTTGGGCCAATTTGACAACAATAAGAAAGAATGACTTCTTTTTAGCCTGGTATAAAGAGTAGCTCGTTGCACAGACCTTTCCCTGTCTTCAAAGGGCAAAAACCTGGCTCAGCTTTTTCACATTTCTCCCACATCCCGACTTTAGCACTGAAGCAAAGCTCTACAGCTCAGTCCAATGCCAACATTAATCCCCTATATAAGGCACTTGAAGACGGTTGCTCTAGTCACTGACTACATCCAGACAATTTACTGGGTGGGGAAAGACTTTGCAGGCCAATCCTGCCAGATGTGTGTGTTTCCTGCAAGGTGCTACCATCCTATGGTGGCACCAGGTATCAACATTTGGGCTGACACCTCACAGGAGCAGAGTATGCCCTGATGTTTTTACCCTGGCTCACCAACCAGCCCAGGGCTGATCCTTAAGTCTGTGTGGAAACTAGAAGGGAAACTTCCCTGATTCCTAATATCTCCAGTTTGTTATGTCATACTGAACTTGAGAAATTTTCCACCTTCCAATTCCCTCTTTCTTTAGTTCATATCAAGTACTTGGACAAGTACCTGTGGTGGCAGCTCTGTGATCAAAAAACACCTAACTTCAGGTGTAGAATAAGCTGCCTGACCCCAGAAGGGATGATTAAAAATTGCTTTTAGTAGCAGCCCAAAAGCAACTCCTTCCTTTAAGATGCAGATTCCCAAATCTGTCAGAGAAAAGAAATTTGGAGCAGGCTACAGAGTCCTGATAGAACCAGGTTTGGGCCAGCAGCTGCTCCCATGGTCCATGGGCAGAATGTGCAGGATGAGCAGCCAGGAGAAGTGCAGCAGCACTGAGACCAAGCACAGGGTGGGTCTCATCCCCCAAGCCCTGTCCAAGACAGCTGCACAGATCCTGTTAGACTTTATTGTTATTTATGATTATTTATGAGCATCATCAGCAAGTCTGGCACTGTACAAGGAGCAAAGAGAGAGCATCCCTTCCCAAAAATGGAAATAATCAGGCTCTGTGTGGGAACCTTGAAATCCACCCAAATTAAAAGGCTTCAGTCTCCAGGCTGTTAATTCAGCACATATCAGGACAAGTCAAAGACCAAAAAGTAAATACACTTTACCTGCAATCCTCCAGTTTCCATTTTTGCCAAAATATATTAAAATACAGTCAATACCGTTGATATCCTGATATGATTTCTTCCCTGACTTCTATGGCCACATAAAGATGTTGTCTTTGACAGCTGGGCTTCATGCTTTCCTGACATAAATCAGTGTCACAACACTAAAGCCAATGTAACTGCATAGAATGAAATCACAGAGCGATACAGACCTCTAAGTATAATTGTTTTCTAAATGGGAAACAGGATAGGAGAACAGGGCTTAATGATCCAACACAATTATTTCCTGCTGAAAAAAAAAAACAAAGCCCTATCATTCTGATTGTACATAGCACATATTAAATTATTGTTATTGAACTTTCATGTTAAATCCCCAGTAATCTGAGTTCTGCTCTGTGGTGAGAACTGTATTGCAGCTCTGCTACTGATAACATCATAAATACAGCATTACAATAACTAATGCTGCCCTCCCATGAAACACTGCAAATTAAGAACATTATTAACAAAACCTGAAGTGGATGCATATTTCAAGTCATGCTAGATGAAAATATATTTTCTCTCTGTTTTACTGCCTTGACTATGTCACAAAAACACCATTTTTCAGCTCTGTACAACCATACTGTATGCTTTTAATATTATACTAAATGCAAAACCTGTTACTGTCTTTTGGGGGTTGACTCTGTCTGGACCCTGGGTGCTCACTTCAGCAATGCTGCCACTCCCTCAGCTCACAGGGGAGAGAAAATACAACTAAGGGTTCCTGGACTGAGACAAAGAGAGAGAGATCACTCGGCAATTACCAAAATGACCAGAATGGATTCAGCTTGAAGAAAAATTAATTTTATTTCTTACCAATCAAATCAGAGTAGTATAATGAGAAATAAAACCAAATCATAAAGTCACCTTCCCCCACCCTTCCCTTCTAGCAGAAGCCACTCCTGTAGCCACCACCACCACAAAACCTTGCCATACAGACCCAATACATTCCACCCCTCACCTCTGTAAACTACTAAGAATTACCACTGACATCCACATTCATCACACAATCTTCACTCACATCAACAAAAAAAGAATTTCTTACACCAAAATCAAATGATGTAACACAGAATGAATGGCCAAATGACACACAACCCATCCTCAAACACAATTAGAACACCAACAGCTCCCCATAGGCATTCTGCTCTTTAACATTGTCTACTGGATGTTTTGCCTGTTATCTCTCCTGATTATTGCCCTTATCTTGGTCCATGGGCCTTTTGCTCTATTTTCTCTCCCCGTCCAGCTGAGGAGGGGAGTGATAGAGCAGCTCTGGTGGGCACCTGCCATCCAGCCAGGGCCAAGCCAACACATTTATCCTACCCTTTCCCTACAGGAAATCTCTTAAACAGCCACAGTGCTCCCTATACAGGATATGAAACACAAAAATCATTTGTTAATATTCCTCTCTAAATGGTGACTTCTTTATGAAGCAAATCTACCTTTAAACACAAAAAGCTGCAGTGCACGTTCAGTGATCCTCTGGCTTCTGTCAGAAGAAGCTCTTCAAGTCAATTTCATGTCAATTACATGGAAAAAAAAAGGAAAAAGCCACACAGCCTGAGCCCTCATGCCACCATGGCCCACATGCAGCGGTAGTGTGAATGAATTTTAAACCTGAATTTCTTTAACACACAACAAGGAACGTGACACGTGCCAGGGGAGAAGGGAATCCGTCATTCTGTCCCACGACTAACATCCCTCCACCTGCATGCAGGCATGATATGGGGTGTGTGGTGTCCAGGAACAACCCCACACGTTCATTTATACCACCACAGGGTTTCATTTCACTCTGTCAGATGGAGCAAAGAGAGGACTCCCAAGTTATTGGCATTTGAACCTGAGAGGATAGATCCCCTTAGGAGAAGCATCAACAGAAAGCTGTAGTTTCTCCCATTTTGGGCCCTCCTTTGTTAATGCAAACACACTGGCAAACAGAACAAATGTTGCTTTCCCCAGCCAGCCACAAATCTGGCTTATTTGGTGAGATCCAGCAGAAGCTGTTTTTATGGAAGTTTCATCTGCTGGAACTAAACCACGCTGGACAATGATCACTGCTTAAAGATGTAAATACCTTCCCCGTGCAGTGCATAAGTAATGCCTTCAGGAGGGGAGCTGTGCAGGCAGGTTTTACATTCATCACACTCTTTTCTATCTTGAGAAGGAGGCCACAGTACAACTCTGGGGTGAAAAGAGTGTGTTCAGCTTTGTTGCTGCTAAACATTTCTTTTTCTCTTTGCTGGCCATCTCTACTTCCAGAATGAGCCAAGAGAGCCCCAGAGCTCCCAGGTTCTAGGAGCAGTGGTTGTGCTGTTTCCTCTCAACAGTGCTTTATTTTATTCTAGTGAATTCTTTTGTCCTCCTTGCCTCCTCATGAGACCTTGATGGCTGAAAACCCCCTGGCAGCCCCTGCAGCAGGCAAGCATGGTGGAGTTCTATGAGACTCTCTGCTATCAGAGCAGAGTTTGAACCAAAATAATAATTGCCTCAGGTACTCTCCTCCTCCCTCTCATCCCAAAAATTATATTTTTTATGTTTCCAGACATTTTTTAATTTACTAATGAGGTCAATAGTTCTTTTCTGAATGAAGCCCCAGCAAGCAAGAAGTGATGTGGCTGGGGATTTGCTTTTTTAAGCGACTATCAGAGTAACTTGTCTTGCTGGAAGGTGAGTAACTATCTGGAGGGGTAGGTACCAGCCAGTCTCCATCCACAGACTCACTGCCCCTCCTGGTTAAGGTGGTCCCAGTGTCAGTTAATCCCAGTGGCTAATGCTGGAGCAGGAACCTGATGGAGCCGGCTCTAAGCATTCCCTTGGCCAGGAAAAAGAAATACAGGCTGAGAGGAGATTTTCCTCTCTTGCCAGAGGGATATGTTCTCACCTCACACCAGGCACAGGCTGGTACCTGGAGTACCTGTTGCCTGAAAGAAATATGTACACAGAGCCACCAATTCCCCTTTTACAATGCATTGTCCGTGCCCTTCAGTAGCTGGAAAAACAGCAGTGCAGCAAAGACCATGCAAATGCATCATGTGAATATCTGGAGCTGTGAGCTTAATAAAAGCTCTTTACTACCACAGAGCATAGCTTATAACATTGTATTCAAAGTATTTCTCCATGAACATTTTGGGTGAATTTGTGGTCCCACCAAAGACAGTGGGAGTTTCACCCTTCGCTTCAGTAGGATGTTTTTCACCTTTTGTGTTTAATTGCCAGCTGTTAGGGACAGGAATAAATTGCACTCTGCTAAATCCAGGCACAGTAATAATCAACAAGTCCCTTGTTGAAAAAAATAAATGCTACCATAAGAGTCCTTTATATCTAGCTAAAGTCTTAGAGAGTCCTTTTCAAGTGTTCTGAAAGTTATTTTCTGATACATTTTTGTATTCCTGGACAGTTTCACTGCCTTTGCATCAAACCAAGTGGATCAACAAGAAAAAACAAACAGGGAAAAGTCATTAATGGACAATAGACAAGATTTAAAAACCTTTCACAACCATCCACTTGAAAGACTGCACTGTTTAGCTAGCTTGTCCAAATTTACAGTGTAGCAAGAGCAATAATCTCTGTCAGTACTGCTTACAGCCCCTGCCAAGCTGAAAGCCATGTTCCCATTGACTTGTGTATGCAGATCAGATCCTGGAAAAGAGGAGCTCTATGCCAGAGTCAGAACAGTTAGACAAATGAATGTACACTGAGATGGAAATATCCTTTCTCAGAGTTAAATTATTTTGCCATGAACAGGATATTTCAAGTTTGTATTGAGATGACCCATCTGTGTTTTAAAGCAGATTAGTGTGTGTTGGGAAGCAAATGACACGCTGCATTATTTAAGCCAAATGTTCAAAATTCCATTTGCTAGTGGTGCAAGCTACTCACACTGAATCTTCAGTCATGTGTCTGAACACATTCCTGGTGAGCTTAAGCAGAGTAAAGTTAATTGAATCAGCCTATGGAATCCCTGCCACAGCACTGCAACCTGAAGTTGCAATTTCTATTTTAGCAACCTTTAAGTAATTTTCATCAAGGTCCTCTGATTTCTCATCTTCTCTGCACTACCTGTAAGGATTCCACTGCACTGGTTCACCAGTGTCTCTACCTTCATTTAGACATCATCATTATATCATTGACCTTTACAGCATTAAAAATGCTTCTGTTCTACAATCATGGTGTTATGAAACCTGTCTGTGCTGACGCAGCATTCGCCAATTTAATACACAAAATACAAATATAAAATATTGATCTCATCCTTTCTTCCCAGTTGCCTCTCCACTACCTCTTCTCAAGAGTCTCACCATCCAAGTAGCAGTTATGTAGAGCTGCCAGAGGATTCCTTGCCATCCAGCCCTTGAACATTCCTGCTGCTGCTTATGGCTTTCTCCAGGCAACTTGAGAGCCAGTTTTTCTAGAGTCTACAGATTTTATTGGTGAAAGCAACATATGCCATCAGCTAGAGAGAGGCTGGGAACATGGCACTACCTCATCAGTCAGTACTGCTGCTTAGGATAATCATTCAACATGTTATTCATGTTTAACACATCAGTTCATTGAGCTGGCACTCTCATCCCACTTACAAAGGTAAATGAAGGCTAGAAGGGGCCTGTGAAACTCGAGCTAATGAAAACGATGCAGCTGGCTCCAAACTGTAATTCTGGCTCTGAGGTGCAAGATCTTGGCACCATCTGCTCCTTCCAGAGCTAATATTAATGAAGAACTCATCACAGCCCTGCTGAGCGAGGGAATGCTAGCACACAGATCCCGATGGATGCACACAGCTTTCAGCCATATTTTAGCACTGCTGATGTGTCGTCCTGCCAGCTTTCTGTGATATGGAAATTCAGGCCCTAGCATCTGTGTGAGTCCAGGCTGGAAGGCCTGGGCTGCAGCCCCTGTAACCAGGACATCCTGGGGAGGAGCAGGTCCAGATGCTCTGGGCAGAGCAGGCTCAGTGAGGTGGGGCTCCAGGCCATGTGGAGCTGCCTGGGCACACAGTCTGTGCAAGGTACGGCATCTCCAGGATTTCCAGATGCTTAGAACCTTCAAAAATCACCAAAGTCTTCAAATTCTAAACTAAATTTTCAGGTGAAAAAAGAAGGTCTAGGCAACTCAGGCGGATGGTAGTCCTTTGTGGACTTTAAAGCAAGAAATTCATTTTAAACCAGATTTCACACTCAAAAAAACCCCAAATGCGTATGATCCTTTTTCTGCCCCACACTCCTCTTGGTTCTATCCAAAGGATGTCTTGTGGCCCCATTAGCCTTCACATACCCGCCATCCTGCCCTTATTTAAGAAATACAAGACCCAGAAAGACTCAAGAGTCTGCTGAACACAAAATAATCCTTCTGTGCCTCCAAACCCCCAACTGCACTACACTAGCATCAACACACGGACGGGCAACATGGTTTGTAGTGACATCCAAAAATGTGAGGCAGACAATTCCTGCAATCCAGGGTTTTCCTCCAATACTTTTTCCCAGTTAAAAATTTTAAGGTATGTATCATATTGTGCATGCTACTGAAATAAACAGCATTTTACTATTTTACTCAAAAAAATGTTTGCATGCTTGGTGTATTTTGAAACTCTGTGTAACCAGACTGCCCAGCTATTTGCTTAGTTGCATAAGAGATTTCATGCTGCTAAACCCTCCAGAGTTATCTTGCCCCCACCCTACTGCTCAGAAGAGACTTCCAAAATAAAATAAATCATTGATCCAGTGTCAGGAAAATTGCCTTCCCAGTGTTATCCAGTCCCAGAGTATTCTCTGCAGGACTCTTTCCTACAGACAGTAGGGATAACCCTGAGGCATTTTATGGATCCATACACTTTAAATTTTACACACAGCCTTTGGCACTGACTTCCCCCTTATCAAAGATATAGGATCCCATGCCCATTGGAATTCCCAACAGATTGACAGTAACAAAATTGTATGGAAAAAATTAGATTCTCATACTGCAGAAATTTTAAGGTATATGCAGTTGACGCTTAAATTGCCCAATTTAAAAATATATACTTTGCACAAGATAACTACCCAGTAAGAACATTAAGGTTGCAAAGCAAAGTACTCACAATTTCAGAGATGTTAGAATTAGGATTTATTGGCACATAGTTTATCCACTTTCTGCATATCTCTTCAATAAGGTATAACCCTTGGAGGGCTGACTTCAGCTCAGTCCAGAGTGTGGCTGAAATTGGTTCTGGCTTTAGCTGCTAAATACACCAAAGCTGTCCCTATGCAACATGTGCAAATTATAAGTTAAGGAAATACCTACAATTTAACCAAATGTTCATAGATCAGAAATGGCAAGAAAAATATCCCTGAGCAAAAAGCCAGAAAATCCTTCCCCACCAAATTTCAGATCCTTGCTTCAAAGCACTGAGATATTTTACCTTTTCAAAGTTCACCTCGTTTTTTTGCCAGTGTATTGTTCTCTACATCTATTCTCAGGCATCAGTTTGGATTAAATCTTCCTAAAGAGTTTAGGGAGTTACTTAGCACAGCAAATTCCCTCCAAATTTTGTTCAAAAGGGTTCAAGTCTGGCAAAGCATATGCCAATCAAACCGGGGGCTTGTTACACAATCTTCACAGTAAGAGACACAAGCAGCTCCGCCTGTAATATTTTTGCCACTTACAATTAATAGTCTGGAAAAAGACATCTTGAGAAAGTAAAATAAGTGGCACAAAGAGGAGGAGGGTTTCCAAGCAACTGCTTCATTTTCATTTTAAGCCCATGCTGCAGAAGTGTTAGCAGCAGCTGAAGGGGCTAGTCTCATTCCCAGCCTGCAGGACAGTGAGGAAACTAGGTTAGAAACAGTAATTTCTTGCATATAACCTCAGATTAACATACAACAGGAGGGATCAAAAGGAACAGGATTTTAAATTATTGTGCCCACAGTTAATTTCTAGATGCAATACACCCCGCAGTCAGCAAATGTATTTGTACAGCCAAGTTAAATTCCCTCTGATTTTCGCAAATCCTCTGCTCCCTAGATCTTAAAATAATAGGGAAGAGAATTCTAAAGAAAAAGCAAGCATAAGTGTTGCCTTTTCTTAGCAAGCACCACCTGAAGAGCTCCCTTCCAAGCCCTGTTCCCACTGGAGCTGGCTCAGCATGCCAACCTCACGCTGCCCAAGCTTTACTTGCTCAGTCACCACTTATTGTTTCCTGACCTTTTTGCTAAACTGCACCTTGGAATTATCACAAGCCCAGTCCCATGTTTGAAAATCGGGCACCTAAAGAAATCCTCTGATTTTTCAGGAGCTGCTGTGCATTGTCAGCAAAACAGGAGGACTTCCAGGCTCCCTGAATGCCCTGGAAATCAGGCCACTTTCAGCTGTGCTCCTGCTCTCAGCTTTTTTCCGATTTTCCTCCACCCAGTGGCCACTAACAGAAACAAATCACCTAATAAAATACACTGTACTACCACTCTAGTCACTGAAATACTCTATTAGCATGGCAGTAGTCTATTGTTCTCTGGACTGCTACTTACAGAGCATCACTGTGTACCTCTCTTATGGCATCAAGTAGAGGATTACATTATGGAAAACACTGGTATGACATGTAGGTGACAGAAAGATAGAAAACCACACTGTTTGTGGGGATGGACACAGGACTAGTTGAAAATATTATATCCCCACAAGGTCTGGAATTATAGATACGGTCAAAAACAGTAGTTGCTGCCATTGTCAGAAAAAAGTCAAAACAGATTCAAAACTTTTGCCATGATCTCAGGCGTGGAAATCTACATTCATTCATATAAATCAAGCAGCTGATGAAATCTCCTGACCAGTTTCCTGCTGGTACTGCAAAAACACAGATTTCTTGACAGCTGTCTGCCCCACCTGAGCAGATGTGATGAGCTGCAGATCTGGGCTTCAGAACAGAGCTCCTGCAGGACACACAGGAGGGAGGAGCCCTCTTTGGTCTGGCTACAGGCTGCCATCAAACCCTTTGGTAATTATAGTCTAATTTTGGATTTTAATATTCAGCCAGAGAATTGAAAAATGCTGTGCTTCTGTAGATGATGAGAGCATGTTACCTGAGCCAGCTGGCAAAAATGTGAAGTTGCATTTATGTTTCATTACTAATAGCTACTGAATTGACTCTGTAATTGAACCTTTAAGGGTATTTGCAAGACATATTTCATACAGTATACTAAAAAACAGTTTTGCCAGACATTAGCAGGGCTGCACCAAAATGCAAACACATACATACAGATTTACCTGCATGTGTACAAACATTGACAGCCCTACACTTATATGCTAGATAAACATCTCCAGGAGGATTCAGGACTAGAGAAGGAGCTACCAGGTTACATAACTTACAGCTTAAGACAAAAAGTACCAGGCAGTCTCTGAAAAGTACAGTATACTATCACTTACTGATTGAAAAGTACAATTTTAATTAGTTTGTAATTGCTTCAAGGTTTGGTCTGCACCTACTTGACCCTGTCACTGGTGCAGGCCCACTGATGCAGGTAAGCTGCTCCCTGTGCTTTGCACATCAGGTGCTTGCTCTTCAGAGTCAGCCCCTTATCCCACGTTTTGACCAAAGAGGGTGTTTCAGCTGGACACTCAGGCACACCACACAAGTGCCCACTTTGCTCAGCACCATGAGGCAGCCCATTTCCACAGCTTGCAGCACTGCTCACTGCTGCCAGGACCTTTGAAGGCTCCATTTGCTCAAGGCTCTCTTGTTGGAAAGTCCACTGCTATAGAGCATGAAGAGCAAATAAGGGCTGGAAATAAAATACCACAGATTAAACCTCTCTCTGTGTTTGAAAGAATGATTGAGACTTGCCAGAGTATTTGCCCAGCTCTGCCCATAAAGATTTAAACTTGTTTGCTATTTCTCCCTCACCTTGAGTCTGTAGTTTATGGCAAGCAGGAATGGTAGGAAGGGTGGGGGCAGCCCAGTATCTCCGTGGTGCTCAGAGTGCTTTAAGGCAACATCATAAAAGGGATCAGGAACAGAGTTCTTAGCCATGACCCCTCTCTGCAAACAAAGCAGGAATTACTGAGCAATAGTGTCATTGGCAGTATTTTCCCCTTGAAAGTACCTCTGCAAGAGCCACCACACTTGGGCAGCAGCAGGCAGCTGTGTGTCCTCCAAGCAAGGGAGCAGGGCCATGGGCTCACACGGCTCCGTGGCTGACCTGGCACTCGCCCACTGCCCCGCGGGGCTGCAGACCTGCCACAGAGCTCCATGACTTATGTTGATTGAGCAATTTTCAGTATTTCTCTGGCTGACAGCAGCAGTGGTGCTCTGTCTGCCAGCTCTTGGCTAGACAAAGCAGATTTAGTGTCCCCCATCTGGTAGTTGAACTCTGTGTGCAATCTGCAGGCAGCCACAGCCAGCACTCAAACTGGGACCTCGTGGGGCCCTGGCAGTGCTGGTACCAGGTGGGGCAATACAAGGAGTGCTGTGGCAAACCCCTCTCTCTGGGAAGCAACTCTGCACCTGTGAGGAGCAGCAGTGGCGACAGAAATAGAACCCTAAAATGTAGCTAGCCAGCACTACAAAAAAGGATTTCTAATAGCTATGCAGATTAGAAAAAACCACAGGTCTGGCAGTACTTCTGGGACTTGTTTACACTTAATAGTAAATCCTGGTTACTAGCAACATCTTGTTTAAAACACAAGGCTATTTAAGAGGCACCTATTGATAGTTTACTGTGCTAAGATGAAGGCATTATTGCCAGAATTTTGTATTTAAATAAGCCATCATGCCCTATGAAAATCACAGCTATTGCCTCTAGGCTGTTGCTTTGAATCCGGCTCAAATCAGTAATGACCAAAACCAGTCACTCTGCAAGGATGCTCAGTGACATGAACACCCTGAGTTCACAGGTACTGCCTCACTGGGGCTTGAACATTTTGCCACAGGGCTGTTGTCCATCTCCATGGCTGTCCTCAAATGAGTTGTGTCATTCCACCACCTCAGCACCCAGGACACACACCTGTTAGCCTGATGTCACCCTCAACCCATGTGCTGAAGTCTGAAATTACCTGAAACAAGTGACTTCAAACAAGTCCCACTTTTCTCCCCCAGTTCCCCCCAAGGGTCAGTTCTATTCATCCTCCTCTACTGTACTTTGTGCATGACATGCCCCAGCTGGACACAGCTGGAGATCCACACCAGCACCAATATCTGCCCCTGCCCATGCCCTGCCAGTGGGGTCTCGCCAGGACCCATCTTCACTCATTCCTTACAGTTAGGACTAGATGCTATCCTGACACGGAAGTAAATTAACCTAAATTTAGACCACAACCCCTTCTCCAACAAAACTGGTGTAAAACACTGAACCTGAAGTACCTCAGAAAGCTGCTTCCTTGTTGCCACCCTTCACCCTGGTGTTCTGCATTAGGAGTGCATTTTTTTTTCAATCAGTGCAAGAAATTGTGAATCCCTATAACACTGGCCAAGCAAAACCACTGTGGCAGGGCTCTAATCAGCCAAAGGCAGCCAGAACCCCCACAGATGTTTCTGCCCCTGCATTGTAACCCTGGCCTCCTCAGGCTCAGTGCATGGTGCAGCTTTCCCTGTTCGTGTTCTCAGGGCAGCGAGATGTGCAGCTTCCCTACACAAGGGAGCTCCCTACCAGCTGCTTATCCTTCAGCACTGCTTCATTCAGGCCTTCTCAGAGAGCACATGTAACCTGCAGGTACTCATAAGGAACACCAGGTCTCATTTCATCCCTATTTCAGGTTTTTCAATTAATTTCAATTAATTCATGATTTTTCTTAAACTCGTCACATACTCTGCTTGGATACCGTAGCAGATCAGCACAGTGCAGACATAGTTATAGACCAGCGTGCTGTTCCCCCTGATCAGAGCAGGGATGAGCACAGCCAAGGCCAGGCAGCACTGGAAGACAGGGCTGAGGGCTTACACACAGCAGCAGCAGCCTCTGGAACCCTCTGAGCTGACCATACAGTGAAATCCTCTTGCATCTTCTGGGGTTCCTTCAGAGTCAATGACAGCCTGAAGTTTAAACTCATCCACAGAAACAAACCTTTAGCAGCTCGGGCCTCCCAGTGACTGGATTCTCACCCTTCAGGAGCTCAGTAACCTGCCCAAACACTTGCTGACCTCTGCTTAACTCTTCCCCATACTAAGTTTAAAGCAGTGGGTGCTCCTTACAACATTTGCATGCACGTGCACATGCATTGCAAAGCACACCACTAAATTTTCTGTTCTTCTAACCACTAAATTTTCTGTTCTTCTAGCTGAGAGCAACTCTTCCTCTACTCACAAGAAGGTGTATTTCAGAGGCCAAGGTCTGCACGAGCTGGAAAGGGCCCCCCTCTGCCAGGCAGCCGGGCTGTGCTGTGGCAGTGCCAGCACGCTGGGACCGCGCTGTCGTTAGCGCAGCCGGAGTGCCAGGCACTGCAAATCCATCATGCCATTAGCTCTCTGTGAGGGACCAGCAGTTCAGCCTGCACTGGGGCAAGCCCACCAGACAGGTAGGCAGAGAAGGAGGCAGCACTACATCTTCCACTTCTTCTTATTCCTAATTAACTGTGGGATGATGGCTGCCCTGACTCCGCTGGTGCTCTTCAGGATTTAAATAGATGCTGTCTGCCTGCCATGTCTGCAGAGTTTTAGGCCAGCAATAATTGCAGGTATGAAAAATATCCCAAGGAAAAGCTGTGTGAGATTCATAATAATAGCAAAAAATTAAAACCAAAATGGCAAGTGTTCCAGTATTCTACAGTAAGAACTTGTTCCTTAATGTGAAACAATCAAACATTTAAAATATGCGGGGACATACACACAATTTGTATGTATAAACATACATTATTTAGATCAGCTGAACTCTCAAGAGCTGCAAATAGTCCATGAATTATTCTGCAATTTATCCTTCCCCCATCTGAGAATATGCTTCCACTAAAAGATTTTTCTTTTTCAATTAAAATTCATTATGTTAGCATCCCAACCAGGCAGCCAAAAGAACACAGAGGGACCGCCAGGTAAGACCCACGGGCTTTGCGTGTCACTGTGCTCCCAGACATCATTTTCTCCATCAGTCCCTCAAGGCATAAGCAGAAAGCAGGCTCTGAGCCAGCTGAGCATTTCTGTTCATACACAGCTCCCAGGCAGCACCTTTTGAGCCTGCACGTCAAACAGAGCTCAAAGACAGAGCAGCGAGAGCCTCCTGTGCACGCCCCGCTGGCCTCATCCAAAATCAAGGACTAACTGGGATCAACTGCTCCTCGCTGCTGGGACACTTGGGGACAACAAATGGCTTTCACCTCTCTCAATTTGCGTGTTAAGCCACCACTCAGAAGTGATTTTAAATGTAAAGTTCCTGCTGCACATAAACAAGCAGCTTTCCTTAGCTCTGTCAGTCACACAGGAATGGTTTCCTCCTGTAGCATGGCTGCCCAGGGCTGGATCCTGCACAGCACCAGGGGCGTAGCTTGGGAAGCCACAAACATCTGTATTTATTCTGGAGGTTGTGCATTTTCTGCTTGTTTCACTTTTGCTCTTAACCTAGAGCTTCTGGAGGCTTCTCTTAATAATTATCTTTTTAAAAATAATTAGTTTTTTTGCTTATCTGTGATGCATAAAAACTTGTGAAGGTACTAAAAAATTATAGAGGAGGGAAAATATTTTTATATGAAAAAGTTAATAATTTGTCTATCCTAAAAAAATCCAAACCCAAACCTATGAAAACTCAGGCAATTATAGCTGCAAAAGAGGATGAAAGAAGAAATGTCAAGCCAGGCTGGTCCAGGTCCAATATCCTGCTTTGTGCACTAACACCTGTTGAATTCAAATGCTTAGAAGAAAATTCTTCTAAAAATTAAATACCTCTGACTCGCTGAGCCATGCTTCACTTTCCTGTCCTTGAAATCCCCAAGGAGTTGTCTAGGGAAAAAAGGGGTAGAGGAAGAGCAACAGCAGACTTAGTGTTATTTTTAAATATAACAAAAAAATCTCCAAGTATAAATCTGGGAATATTCAAAGCTTCCTAGACCTTTGTACAACATTTGAACACCCAAAGGGAAAAACAAACCAAAAAGGAGTGGTAGAAGCTAATTTTAAAGTTTCCTTAACAAGTTGCCTTTGAGATCAAGTCACAGATTTCCTCCACATAATACAGTCTGAAAACACATTATTATGATATTGATGGTTTCCTTTCAAACCAGCAGTGCCAGATATTAAATTAGGGCTGTTCTTCTCCGAAACACTGTTGAAGCCCCAGTCCAGAGATTTGCTTTCTTGTAAAAAAATTACAAACAAAATAAGAACTCCTATCCCACATACAAGGGGTTCTACCTCTTGGAATAAAATAAAACTATTGCCCTTAGTCCTGCAGAGACCCTTTCTATCAGCACACATCAAGTGGTACCACAGTCCCCTGCATGGCATTTTTTGGCTACTCCCTCTTGTAAGTACCCCAAAGCATTTTGTGTAGCAGGAGCCCCATGAAGATACACAAAAAAAAAGCAACTTGAAGGGTTCACCCAGAAATATTGTTCTTAACTTCATATTTAAAGCCTCAGTTGAGGATTTGGTTAGAATTTCAGATTCATTTAAAGAAAGAATTTCAGTAATTCACATGCAGCAACACAGTTACACTGAAAGTAGCTTCAAAATCTTGCTGGATGGTTTGCACTATGACAACCTTATTGCTATTGCATTCTTACAAACTTATTGCTTATATCTGCCCACAAACTGGCAAGGCCACTTGCCCCTAATTCCACACTGGAACAGAATTCAAACTGTTCAGACCCCACACAGCTCAGCTCCTGTCCCTGTACCACTTACAAAGCCAAAGACACCTTTTAGGTGGCCCAGTGCACTTGCCCACCCAAGAGCTGATTTTCCAGCCCTGCATCAGATCATTGCTTGGCAGCACCGCCTGGGCACCATGACATGCATTTATAAATGAAATCAATTACTGTATTTGAAAATTATGTGGAGGGGTTTGGGTTTGTTTTTTTCCTTTTTTTTAGCTCTGGCAATCAAAGTCAGTGAGTGCATAATTTGCATCATCAGGCTATTGGCTGGGAATTTGAATGAGATAACAGAAAGCAATACCTTGCATTGTCCAAAACCATGATCTCCCACAATTTATAGGAGAAACTAGCCATCCAGACTGTGAAGGAGTCCATATGCAAACCCTAAATTTGCCAGTTCTTCCCTGCATAATTTTTTGTTTCCACTTTCCTTTGCTGCTTTCTGAGCAAAGCAGCCTGACAGGCCAAAGGCAGTTCAGACTCCCAACAAGGACTAAGACCCAAACTGTGAATAGAAAAACCATCAATTATAAGCATCCCTAGAAATTATTTATCTATCTTTATTCTTTACAAGATTAGACATGGAATCATCTTCAAAAGAGAGGTACTACATAATCCTCCCCTCCCAAAAAAATACAGCCTGAACATCTTTAATTGTGTTCTGCTGCTCCCTTAGAGGGCCAGCAATGCTCAGCTGATGACATCTGATCTGTATAAAAAACCATCTTTACCTGACACTGTTTTGTCTGAGGGGAGCTCTCTAAATTAATTCCACAGGCTCAGAGCTTTGACAGTTCTTTTTTGATCTTCTCTGCTGCTTCTCAGTGCTTTCAGGGATGCTTAAACCCAGTCAGAACAGTCCAAAATGAATGGCAGCTCTTGTGATAACACTGTCCCTATTGCTATGGGCACTGAGTTCCCCTTACACAACAGCCACAGGTAAATCAGGCCACCACACTATCAAAATTAGGAGCACTGCAAGTTGTTTTTTTCCCCCCACTTCATTTCTATCCATCTCTGGAAGATGTTGTGAGCCTATGTGCCACTCAGCCAACTCTCTGCAGCCTTCTGCTTCAGCAGAAGCACAGAACTGCAGGGCAAGCACCTCGAAGGTGTGAGACAGAGCTCTGGCTGCCAAACACCACCCAGCACACGCAGCCCCGTCTGGGGCAGGAGAGGTGGCAGCACAAAACTCACGGTGACAGAGCCCTTCCCCTGCCAGGGTGGCTTTGCTGTTCACTGCACTGATATAGGAAGTGTGCATTAAAAAAGAAAAAAAAAACCCAAACAAACTTTGCCATTGTTGCGTCCACGTATTTTCTCTCCCTATCCTGAAAAGCTTTTTAAATTTTCAAGGAAATATGTCGTTATAGAAATTAGCATATAGCCATATTTCAGATACTCAAAATAAAAAAAAAGTAGCTGTTTCATCCAGATAATCCTGGCCACATCACAAAGTACTTCCCTGAATTAGACCCATCTCCTGTGGGAAAGGCATGAAATAGATTTTCCTGTTCTCACTTGGTTCAGGGTTGGGTTTTGTCTCATTTCAGACCCCCTTGAGGATTCATTAGGTTGTGGGTGGGAAGCACACAGTGCTAAAAAGCAAAGCATTTTCCTGCTAAGGCTAATGGCCAGCATTTCCAAACTTGGGCTAGCCAGATCACAGTGGGCGATTACAGAAAATCCATGACATGCTAGAGCAGGAGCTGAAGAAGTTCAGTTTAGCTGAATTTCACACCATGTCAGAGTCCTATTTGCAGCTTAGAAAATGAATTTAATAAAGCTTTTCTGCTGTAACATGGAGTGTCAGCTAGCAGATTCTCTGACACCTGCTGCTCTTTGAGTCTGATACCATATTGCAGCATAATGTGGTCTAAAATTAGACTTCACACAACACACCAGGTTTCAATCTTTCAGAAAATAATTCTGTTCAGCACCTTTCATTCCCTAACAGGGCTTTGGGACACACGTCCTTTCTTTCCTGCCCCCTCCTGGATTAGCACTTGGAATTTTTTTAGCAAAGGTTTGAACCATTTGTCATAAAGAAAAACAAAAACAAACAAAAACTGAAATAGTTTCATTTTCACTTGATTGCAAACTATACCATGAAGAAATATACTTGTCAGCTTTTACAGTTGTTTCCTACCTGCACCCCCACAGACCAGAGATAGCATAAAGCTGGAAGGCTTTCAGCTTTGGGTGCAGGGAATTATTGTCTGAGAAGGAAAAATATTCCAAGCTTAAATGACAGACGGGTGTTTGAATATCTATTTCAAGACTGAGAAGCAACTACAGGAAGAAGCCAATGACAGCTCCACAGGATAATGCAATTCTTCTGTACAAATTTCACTCATTACCAAAGAAAAGAATTAACCTGAACTATTTCTTTCTCTAATCAAGATACATTTTTTCATCTTCTTGTACAATTGTATTTAAATGCAATTAAGTGGTAGTTCATTCCTTTTGTAGAGAACTGACTGCAATTAATGCTACAGTTTATTCTCAATACTAATTAGATTTTTTAAAGTGTGCCTAGCCTTTAAATGCTAAGTTGGCTCCAAAACCCAGAGCTCAGCTAAAATTACATAGGAAGCTTCTTTCACAAGACAAATGCCTGTCTTGTCTTTCCCAGCTACCTGCAAAATCTTGAAGACAATGTGGAGCTTATGTACACAGCATGAATAACATTTCACTGCCAAGAAATCTAGCACTGATTGGTGTGCTCCAACATAGACATCAGTATTTTCCAAGGAATTTATAAGAGGCATAAAAAAAAAGTCTAAGCATAAGGTGTAGACCTTAAAATATATGGAATTTACTGTGGCAGAAAAGATACAGCCTTTCACTACCAAGAAATGGCTCTGAGACATCCAATAGAATTAGTAACCTTGTTCTTGTCCTGGGAATTACAATCGATCTGCTTTTTGTATCAAAATCAAATTGCTTCCCAAGTTAGAATGCAACATCCTGTGTCAGCTTGCAAATGAGCTGGAGTGAGAAAGTAAACAGATCACAAACACTAAACTTCACAAATATAAATAGCATGCAGATTGAAGCAAATAACATGTCCAGTGGAAAAAGAAAAAAAAAAAATCTAACTTCCCCCGTTTCAACTGAATGTCCAGAATATTGTTTTGTACAGGACACCACCCATAAGAGTAAAACTGAATCTGATTGACTGCCTTGGCCAATTCATAAAGCCTTCCTTCACCAAATGTGTTTAAGCAAGTGAATCTCCCTCCCTTGCAGCAGCAGGGGCAGGGAGGGCAGGGAAGAGCAGCGCTGCAGTCAGACCCTGCGGAGCTGCTCTGAAGCCACCTGGAACAGCACAGGGAGCTGTGGCACTCCCACCTGTGTCCCAGAACTGTGTCACTGGCTGACAAACAAAGCCAAAACAAAGGTTTCAAGTCAAAATACACTCTTCAAATTATCATCTCTTCACCCCTCTCACTAAATATATTTCTGTCAGATATTTCTGTTTCCATTCAAATCATGGGTGAAGACTGAAATTTTCTTCAGCACCCGTATGTGGTGTGATGCCTACAAACTACTGACCTCTCCTGAAAAATTACATGGGGCTGAGCAGAAGCTGAAGAGAAAGGAGAACATAAAGCATCTATACATCTCATTTTGATTAAACTAGCTTCACATCTTCTTCAAAATGCAATCAATGCATTGAAACAAAGAAACCATCCTAATGGGTACATTACAATAACAGCTCCTCCCATCAATCTCCATTTACACCCGTCCATATGGAGAAAAAAACTGACAATATCAACAGAGAGAAGCTCCTCCAAGCATTTCTGGAGTGTTCTCAGGCTGTTCAGCCTGTCAAATTTACATCTATGAACATACCCCTACAATTTTAGAGATAACATTCATTAGGCTCATCAAAACTATTCGGTCTCATTTCTACGTTGGAGGTACAGATGCTTATTTACAGCTGAATTAAACTTTAAAAGAAAAATTAAATCCAACAACTTTAAATTGCTATGACCCGCCTGTCTCAGAGGTGTTCTGCAAGTACTGAAAATGCTGGTGCCAAAGCCTTTCAGAAATACCAGTAATCCAGAATCCATGTGTTTGGTAACCTGGGCTGTAGCCAAACCAGAGTCAGTCCTCCTTCCTACTTTGCATGACCTCTTGTTCCCCCTGATGTATCTCTCTGTAAACCAAGGGTATGACTAACCAGTCATGTAGGTTGTGCTTGTGGAAGTTCATTAATAAAAACTTATATTTGCAAAATAATGAACATTTTCAGTACCTGTAAATCCTCAGATTCAAATAAATGACACCATATGTTTGAAACTCCACACATAAAAATTTCAAGATAAGATGGTCTAAGAAAGGCATATGAAGCATCTTGTCATTTGGGACAGGTTTGGGGCCTGGAGAGGAGAACCTGGCTGCACAAAATCCTGAGGTTTGGGTGGTAGCTCCTTGGTGTTGGTTTATGGCCATCCAAAGCTGATGAGAGACTTACTCATAAATTATTTCTCTTTTATTTTAATGTTATTTCATGAAAACCAGCTATTACATTCTGCTTGATTATGCTGCTAGTTTGCATTTTAATCTGTTTTAATAATTTCAAACACTGTGATTAAGAGAGAAGGAAATTAAGAGGGTAGACCAAGACAGGCACAATCCAATCATACACACCCTTAACTGATCCCAGGCTGAAATTATGCCGACCCACCAAGTATCCCCAGGGCAGTTAGAGAGATCTCACTGTCCTGAGGCACCAAATGTTTCCACTCACCTCTCTGTCTCCCACCCTGCAGCTCAGGCCGTGCTGGGTGATTCCCTGGGACACACGGTGGTGTGAAGGAGTAGCTGGGTGACGGAGGACACAGCCAACGCAAAACCCTGCACAGCATTCCTGCAGAAACACACAGCAGAGATGGAATACGTGGGGGTGGTGAGCAGAGGAAATTGTGAAAGCTATTCACAGGCATTGCCAGTGCAGAATATTTTTATATCCCTCTCAACTTTGAAACAAGTAATATATGACTTCATGTATGTTCGATGTTCCCAGACCCAGGAGGACCAGGCAAAACCTGCCTGGAGCTTAAGGCAGCAGAGTGAAATCTTGCCCAAAAAATGCACCAGAATGTCTTCAAAGCAAGCCCACAGCAGTGGCCTCCAGAACAGGCTTCATCCACACAAAGTCCTTCAGCTGTGGCAAAGGAGGAACCAGAGGCACTGCCCCAGAGGGACTTGTGGGGTTAAATTGGTCACTTTCCTATATTTGATAGATCTTGACAAATCATGATGTGTACACGGCCACAGAGAACCCTTTCCAACATATAAAACAAGAATTCACCTACCTGAAAGCAATCACATGCAAACCCCAACCCAGTTTAGCCCTGTATGACCCAGTTCCTGCTTCAATATTCTGGCTGGATTCACAAGCAATGGGCAAACTCGAGTTTAACTCCCATGCAGACAGTTCAGATGAACACTTCTGCTACCTGAGTAGCAGATGAGAAGGGCTGCTTGTAATTCCAGGTGATAAAATCACACACGTTGGAGAAGCTGGGCACAGAAAATAGCTTTAACTGCAGACTCTGTGCTGCACACACAGACAGTAAATGGACAATTAGGGGCTAACAACATCATAAGAAAGCTTTTTAGTTTTCAACCTTGATGGACATATAGTTCTGTACCTGCTGTTGATCCAGGACTAACTTAAATGAAATCTTGTTTCAGAAATTAGATGAAGTTATGGTTATTGAAAAAAACAGAGATTGTGTCACAAAGGCTCCATACCAGTACAACAGTGTAGGATAAAGCTGCAACTGGTTTTCTAAAAAAATGCTTTAATTGTTACCCTTGTTACTAACACAGCATGCAACCAGTTCCCATGGCATAAGGATGACATAAGCCAATAATAACTTTCTTCTCTGCTTGGGAATATACCAGGTTACAGTCAGGCCCATGGTAGAGTGAGAAAGCACTGGCATTACTAAGCACCTCAGTGCAGAACTGAGCATTTCAGACTCTGCATTCCAAGCCAGAATGAGCTAGTTCAACAGGGGCAGCTGAAGGACTGCAGTAAAACTGAGCAAAACCTTGCTGGTTTGCAATGACAATTCCCATCACAGGTCTCTGTGGGTTGCCCAGCCTGAGGGATGCTCTAGGAATGCAGCCTGTCCAACACACATCCAGGAGGGCTCTGACCACATGCCAAGGCTCCCTCCAGGAGACAGAACTGTGTGTCCAGCATTAGAACAAGTGGGAAAACCTGAACAAGCCACACACTGCTTTTCCAAGAAAAACTCCAGCCCGACTGTGGCATATGTAGTCTGAGATTTGCCTATTCCATCAAATAGGAACAGGAACAATGGGAGTTCAAAGCTTCCATCCACCCAGAGGAATGATGTATGACAGACAATAGATCTGCAACATACCAAACAGTTTCTTACTGGATCCACAGCAAGTTTTCCCTCACTCACTGTTGCTAGGTAGTTAATCAAGATGTAGTCTAAAAAAAGTTAAATGATTTGTTACTTCATAGATACTGGCTAAAATGTGTTTTCAGTAACCTGGCTATTTGCCTGGTCCATGATTTTTTTTCTGAGATTCAGTCTATCAGGCTGTAATGAAGCCAAGATTCAGAAGAGATGTCCTCCTGTTTTAGCAGAGGAGGAGGAACTCACTTCCCTGCTCCCCCTTGCCGTAACTCCCAATTACCTCAACTTGCAGAAGGTTGATCCAGATGGTGAACACAAGACTGCAGGCAAGCATGCCTCGAATGAATTCTCAGTGTGGAAGGGTTGGAATAAGCCATATGTTTTCACAAATTAGGGGTGACTCTCCAACGCCTGAATGATGAAGCAGATCCAAGAGTAAGTTATGCATGATCCTCCCCGATGAGTGAAGAGAAATGTTTTATTCAGTGCCTCATGCTGTGAGCTATATTTATACCAAATGTAGCTTTGTACATTTTAAAATATAAGAAATTAGGGGATACTGCAACTGCAACAGAGGACTGTGTACAGCACCACTTAAAACCCAACAGCCACAGGAGGGCTATAAGTGGCCTTGACACCATCCAGCTGTGAAGTTACTTGTCCAGGTGAGTCAGGCTAAAGACCTTAAAATCCAGCCGGCAAACTCCCTCGAAGAAAGACTTTTCCCTCTGTGCAGAAGCTACTACAAAGCCTATGAAATCATCTGACCAGACGAATACACAACCAGCACCTTGTTTTCTTTGTTATGGTAACTAGCCAACAGCACAATGCTTTAGACTTTTATTTCTTCAAATCCCCACATTTTGAATTCCTTGGATTATGTTACCTTTTTCCTTTTGCTTAAAACCTCTTTAAGAGAGAAAATTATACATCAAACTAAAATTAACATTCTTCTAATCTGAGAATCTTTGCAGGGACTTTACAAGGCTCCAGCACCGGGGAAGGCTGCTCGGGCAGAGCAGCAGAAGGGAGGCAGCCCTTTGCTTGCCCTGATGCCGCTGGGATCAGCTCCCAGAGGGAGCACAACTGCACGGGGGCAGAACCCACCCACCTCCTCGGGGACTGCCCTGCTGCCTCCAGAGGCCACTTGCAGCAGAGGGGAGATGCAGCCCAACAGCACTTTTGCAGTAAGACTATATTTCAGATGGAAAGAGAATAATAGCAGAAACAAAAGCAAAGATCACTCTGACTGAAAATCCATAGCTTCTCGTAAACATAATAACTACAATCAGGTTTGATGACCAAGTAACAGAGTTAAAGCCCATAGGCAAGATCATCAGCTAAGATGGATCACCACAGCACCATTAACTTTACCCTTTCATGCTTGATCTCACCCACTGTGCTCCCAAAATGGCCATGGTCTTTTTTCTACTTTTATTGTGCAAAAAACACCGACTATTTTTAAAAGTACGTTTGCTGTACAGCTTACATTTCAGTTATTTTACACTTCACTCTAATTTGTTCCTCAGCCTAATCTGTATCTAAACACATGCAGCAATGCAGTCTACCAGCATCCCACTTATGAAATTCATGAAGCTAAGAGGCCATAGGAATATTTTTGAAGCCATCTCCTGACCTTTTAATCAGTTGTTACCTTCTGTAACAGAATTTCTCAAAGCTCAGCTGCTCTGAATTCTTGCCCATCTCATGTAATGAGCAGATGTGGCAAAGTAAGGATTTGAAACATGATGAAAGTTATGATGACAGGTCTTTCTCTGCCAGATTTTTATGTTTTTACAGCCTAACACTAAACTGCAGCACTATTTTTTTTAAATTCTGCTTCTGACAAGAACATATAAAAAGCGTATCAAAGGCAACAATAAATTCACTAAAATAGTTCTCTCAATTCAAACAGATCTGCACTTTACACCACCGTGCAGCTCACGCTCTGCTTGAATTTACTCATAAATATCGACCCCAGCATCTCCTGGTGCCCTGCACGTCCCTTCTCCCACCTAAAAATAACCCCGTGCGTTGCTTGGTGAGGGAAATCAAGGGGATGATGTGGAGCTATGTTTAACTGCCAGAAGAAGACAGAAGCCGAGCCCAGCACCGAAGACAATGATGAAAGGAAGGCAGGCCAGTGCCTCCCCTGGGCACCAGGCAATTACGGCGGAGCGCGGCGCCGTGGTTATTATTGCAGGCTGAAGTGGCAGCGCTCGCCATGATTATCACAAATGTCTCCACTGGGAGGAGGGAAGTGGGAGGATTTACCAAGCAGCAAATCCTCTATTTCCCTCCCCCTATTCCCAGTGATTCCTGCTGAACTGAGCTCTGACAGCAGAGGTGCAGCCTCAGGCAGCTCCAGCAGATTTACACCCCTGCCCCAGCAGAGCCAGACCAGGGCAGGGTGGCTGTGGTGACCACGTCGGCATCAACCATCACCTTGCCAGGCTCACCCTGAGCTGGTGAGGAACTTCAAATGTCCTACAAGGCGTCTGGCTGAAAGCTGGGTCATTTTTGAAGCCTTGAGAGGCCACCTAGAACAGAGGCTGGACTCTGTTAAAGGAATACAGTAGGTATTTATTTAAAAGGCCTTCAAAGGATGGACCTTGGGCAGTACGAGAGCCCAGCCGAGGTTACACCAAGATGGATGACAGGCCACACGTTTTCACACTTTTATAAGTTTTGGTCCATTTCCATATTGGGGTTAATTGTCCAATTACAGCTTCTGGTTAGGAAGTCCAACCCTCCCAGATTGCTCCCCTCAATTCACTGTTGTTTATACTTTCTTGGGCCTGAAGCTGTGATGAGAACCTTGGTTCTCATTTTTGTTTTGTCTAACTAAACTGTGAAGAGAAGTTGCTAACACTCCTTCAGAGTTATATACTAATGTAGTACAGAATCTGAAAAATATGACACCTAAAACTTAAGGCATCATCTTGGTATCTTTTCCAATACTTTTAAGGATGACCTTTTTAAACATGACCTTGTATCCTTTTTGCTTTTAACCCATGACAATTTGAAAAACATTTATGAAATTAAAATTCCAAGATTTTTCTTCCCCAAAAAACAAAAGTCTAAATGCTTCATCTCGGTGTCAACATCTCTAAGTGTTGTTACACACCTAAAACTTTGCTCAAAATATTTTGATGATATTAAGACAGACCTGGTAAGAGTGAAATAACACCTGGTGATAGCATGTCTCTGGATCTGAAAGAAAGAAAAAAAAAAAACATTTAAAAATCAGAGTTTCCATCTAGTTGCAAAACCAACCGATTCTGCTGACACCTGACAGATCCCTCTAAAACAGGCTGATCACATCAAGGCTGCTCCCTACATGAAGTGGGCTGATCACTGTGTGCAGCTGCTGGGGGTACGCCTGTGCAGCTCTTCACAGACTGACAAAAACTTGCCCAGCCAGTGAGCCAAACCAAAAGTAATCCAAAATGCAATAAAGCTTGGCAGGATGCTGAACCCATGTCAAGATATTTCACCACTTGGCCAGGTTTGAGAGCAGGGCTGTCCCCACACCACAACTGCTGCCCCATGAGGGGTATGACAGATAACTCCCGAGCACCTGCTTTGCAGAATACTCCAGAAACATTCTTCTAAATATATTGTAGACATTTAGAGACTGATGATAAGGCCCACAAATACGTCACTATCCCTAGGACTACTTCCTCTAGAGGTGAAATGTGTTATTAGTGGGATAGAAGGGGAAATGGTCTGCATTGTCTCAGCAATACCTGGTTCATTAAGGGAAAATCTGTCTACTGCTTGAGCATTTTCCTGGCTAACCCAACATATGGTTCATTATTATTGTGCATTACGATAGCCCCCAAGGAACCCAGCTCTGTCAGGGCCTCAGCCTGCTAAGCACTTGTACAAACACAGGAAAGGAGCCCCTCCTCTGAAGAGCTTGCTGTCTAAACAGAGGAGACAGACAAAGGGCTGCGACGCTGCGCGAAGGTTTGCAAAACCCATCTGACATTCAGAGGGTTCTTTCCTCCAGTTGGTTTTGCTTTTTGATGAAAAGGGTATTTTAGTTTTCAAGAGACAAAGGAAAAAGAAGGGAAGGGCACAAAAAAGGCTGAGAACAGGGAGGTTAATGAGAAGAAGCTGATATGAATATATACCATTTTTACATTTCCAAAAGGAAGGGGAGCATCTTTCCACTACAAGTGCAGCAGATAAAACAAAGAGTAAGGGCCTCACATTGCAGAAAAAAAGCATTAGATACTATAGAAATAGTTTTATGGACATAAGGATGGGGAAACTCAGGGATAGGCTGCTGGGAAAGCTGGAGTGACACCAACATTGGATGGCTTCAAAAACACATTCAACCTTCACTAGGCATGACTTAGACAAAAGTGACTCTGGCTGGAGCTGGAGGCTGAGCTCCTTGCCCTTGCAACTGCTCCCCCATTCTTCTGATTCCTGGAGTGTCAGCTCTATCTCAGTTTTGGGTGAGATCACTGCTCTTCCACAATGCTTGGAGATACAAAATGAGCATGTTTAAGCTCACTCAGAAATACAGTCAGAAGTGAAACCATCTCTTTCCCCATGTTCTCACTCATTTTTATAATGATACCTCTCTAGGCATGAGCTACCTTGGGTCCTCAGTAAGAGGGATCATAGACACAATGAAATGTGCTCAGAAAGGGGAAAACCCCAGTTTTTCCAGCTTCATGCAAAAAGCCAAGCAGTTGACAAAGTCCAAATTGAATTTTCTGGGAAATTCCAAAGATGCCACAAGCCCACATTAGATCATGCTGCCCACAATCACGGAGACAGGTCTCCAAAGGGATGGGCAGAGAGAAGGAACACAGGATGACAGCAGCACCAGTGGGAGGAAAGCCTTTGCTGAAGCCCTGGGACAGACCTGTGACATGTTAGGCAGGGCTGATGTCCCAGACAATCCCCTTCACTTGTGAAGGGGCCTTTCTACCCCTTCACCAAGGACAAAGAGAGTACATGAGATTACCAGAGCTAGAAACACTGAGAGTTTATGGTGTAGGAGGAGAAAAAAATAAATACTGCTGAGCCTCCAAGTGTCTCCCTTGCCTGGTGAAGCAGTGATATCTAATAGCAGGAGAGCCCATCTGATACCTCCAGTTCTCTGCTTCCACTGCCGAGATAATTTTTCCTTTTCTCCAGAAAAAAGGAGTGGGATGCCTTCTCCCTGATTCATATTCTAGACAATCCAAAAAACCCCTGCCAACTCCCTCTGCTCTCCCTTGTTGAAGGGGACAGACCAAGTGATTCAGACAAAAATGTGAAGTGGTATCCACGTATCCACCACTCCCCACAAACGAACAAAATCAAATTTAAGTAAGGTCCTAAAGGGTGTGGAGGAGGATGCACTGCTTGCATTGTGGGCTTGCAAAGGATAATGCCATGTTTCTGCACTTCTATTGACTTTCCCACAGGAGAGTCACATCCCTCAGATGTGCTTATCTGAAATACCTTTATTTTCCCACAATGGTCTATTTTGACAATATCTCCCCCCTCCTTTCAAAACCTGTTGAGAAAAACACCATTATCCTGAGTGGGGAAAAAGGTCACATGAAGCCTCTTCTAGTCTTCAGTGGGAGTCTTCCCACAGTCAAGACCAGCCTCCTGCAGAAATAGCAGAAGTTAAGAGCCCTCTGTATCTGCCTTCAGCATCACAGATGCTATTGTTCACAGAGCAGCTCCTGGAAGGAGTGAAGTGCTCCAGAAACCATTATGACCTGCCTCCAGCAGAGAAACCAGCTCGTTATTGTTTTCTTAAAATATTATTATATTAAAGCATAATAATATTGTCCCATTGTTTCTGGATTACTTTGGTCTCAGAAGTGTCTTGGATCAACCACACACCTAGAAAAAGGCAGTCCACGTTTTACTGGATGTAGGTTAATTTCAGGATGGCAGAGCTCTACTGGTTCAGTTGCTTCTGCAGACTGAAGGATGTGGTCATAAAGACCATCCTCTAAGAAACCCAAACTCCCCTCTCCATCACCTCCCCACCCCCACCAGTGTAATTAGCCTCAGCATTTAAGGAGAAATGGGAAAAATAAACAAAACAAACATACCAAATCAACAGACTAAAGCTTGTAACCTGAAATCCTTATTCTGTACATTTTTCCTTCACTGGTTCATCTGCCTGTAGGGAATTCAGTCAGTTACATTGCTAGCTTAAAAACCCTGAAGCTGTCCTTGAAATGAATGGCTCCATTCATTTAAGTGGGAGTGTGTTCTGGTTTTATTACCTGATCCCATATTTCTACCACAGAATCACAAGGCAAGTAAGTAAAACAACCTGTTCTCAACTGTGGCTGCCTGGTTATGCCCTCCTGTTACATTAATTTCTGTTATTTTCCAGGATTAGTTCAGTGCACTAGGAAAGGATAACATCCCCCACCTTTCCATGAAAACACGGTTTTTAAATATCTTCTGAATAATTTAGTGCCACTCAGCCCATTGAATTTCTGTCTCACCAATTAAAAAGAAGACCAAGAGAATTAATTTATTAACCAAGAGAAAAAAAAGTCTTCTAAAATAGCCATTAGCAAAGCTCACTCAATCCCACGTTACCCTTTCCTTCATCTTCAATGGACTTTCCAGCAGATCCAAACTGCAGGCATTTCTTTCAAATAAAATAGAGCTGTTAAAGAGCAACCCAGAAAAACCCCAACAGCATTCACCCAGCTGAGTGCTGCTTTCCCCAACCTTTTCACCATTCTTTTGCAAGGTTTTCAGGAGGGCATCTCCAGGAATGCCCCTTCCCCAAACGGCTCCACGAGGCATTACCTCTCAGCTATGTCAGTGACTACAGCCAGCCTTCAGCCCTGCTGCTCAGCCCCCAGCTCAGAGCATCCCACCCCAGGGCTCACCTGTGCCAGGGCAGGCCTGGGGATGGGCACCCCCAGTGCTCCCACCCAGCACCCCCAGGGCAGCACCCCTGGGTGCGCTGCCAGGCCCTCCAACACATGGAAATAATCACACTCACAGCTGTGACCTGAGAGGCAAGTAGGTCCTGATCATTACCCAGCTCTGTAACAGATAAATACGCCTTTTGGACTAAATCATTACCTAACTGCCTTTTTTAAAATGGAGCTGGGCAATTATTTTTAAACCCTGCTATGAGGAATAATAGTCGACTTCACAGGGCTGCCTGGGAATAGGCCATAACACTTGGGGAAAGTCCAGGCTGAAGTGCTCTGTAGTTTAATGACATGTTACACCGCGAGAAAAACGCATTTGGAAGGAAATGCCATTAAAAGAGGTAAGAAATAAAATGCTGCACTGTGAAATGCTTATAAGAGAGGGAGAAATACTATCTGACTATTCAATTTTCAAAAGATTTCAGAGCTTGTCTGCCCGGATTGTGATGAGTAAACTACAGAAAAATGCCCTGGTTATGGATTGAGCCAAAGGTGACCTTACAGGACCTTTTTTGTTCTGAGAGACAAACTAAGGAAGGTAAAACAGGTGCCATTGTTAAGAAAGGGATATTCAGCCCTAGGATGATTATGATTCTTCAAGCTGTAGAAATGCAGTCATAAAAATCTGCAGCAGCTTTAACATCTATTAATAATACAGAAGCATGTTCTGGCATTAAAATAATGAGGAATGCTAATTCCAGATCCCTTTTGATCCCATCTCTTTCTCTTTTTTTTTTAAATGACATATCTATTCTTTTCAGTTTAATGTTTCTGATTATTCAGGAGATAATTATTCATAAATTGTTTCCAGTAAAACCTGCTTAATAACCTGTTTTCATTTAGCATCCCCAAGCAACACCAAATTTCTAATTAATTACATCAGTGGTCACCTCTCAAAGATCATTGAGACCTCACAGAAAAAAAAAACAACAACTCATTGCAAATGTCCTTCCTGGGCTCGAAAGTCAAAACCTGCCTATTCCACACATGTGGTGGCCATAAGCCATAATGCTGGCATGTCCCAAGCACTCTGATTAGATATCCATTTCCTGACCATCCTTAAAGGAGAATTTTGCAGCTGAAAAATTAAAATTCTTTAAAAAATCCTAACTGAGTAATTGATGCTTTTTAAAAGGAGACAACAGATATTTTGCCTGCAAGTAGAAAGGTCACATAAATAGATAAAACAGCATTAAGAGCTCTTTCAAACAATTTGAAAAGTCTTAATCAGCAATTCATGTATCAAGAGACTCATGAAACAAAACAGAGCTGTGATGTATATCCAGTAGCTCCTGTAAAACATAGGCTTGAGATCCCACTGCAGCCAGCGCCCTATAAATGAACAGAAGAAAGCAACTTCAGCCCCAGAAAGCTCATTTCAGGTTAAGAAAGATGTAGCAGATATCATTTTATCTTGCAAGTCCTTCAAAGCTGCCCTATTGCCTGTCTTTATGGCACAGAGGGAAACAGATCCATGTGTGGGGTGCATAGGTACTGCCAAAAATAGGGAAAAATTGAAAAATACATAAATCTATGATCTTTCTTTTCTTAAAAGATTGAAGTACATATTAAATGATAAGATGAAAAAAAAAAAAAAAAAAAAAAAAAAAAAAAAAAAAAAAAAAAAAAAAAAAAAAAAAAAAAAAAAAAAAAGCAAGCACCAGTAAATCTGGTTTCATTCTGGTTTCATTTGTTTGGAGAGGCAGTCTGTGATCTGGCTACTAACCACCCGCCAAATGTGATTTAAAAAAAAAAAAAATTGTTAATGGGAATTCTAATTCCTTTCCAGGGTTGCATTTGTGAGGAGAGAGGAGGATGACAGCCCAACACCTGCCAGCCAAGGCAGGGAGGGAGCCACATCACCTGCGGGGCTGCTCCCTCCTCCCCAGTGCCCCATCAGAGCAGAGCACAGGGCTCAGGCTGGAGCTCAGCTCCTCTCCTCGGGCCCATCCCGGTGTCAGTCTTTATCTCCCTGAGGCGAGCACATGTGATCCATGCTAATGGAAGAGCACGTGTCACTGTGTGGGGTATGGCACGGCCCGTTGTGTGAGCCAGGCGGGCAGAAGGGTGTGCAGCACGCCGGTGTGAGCACCAGCTCGCAGCAGACAGGTAAACCACGACAGGAAACCTCTCTGCTGCAAGGAGCTCACAGCACCAAGGTACCCAGCACAACACAAGAGCACGACAGTGCTTGTAACCACAGTGCTTGGGAGGATGGAGGGGAGCCCTTGTGCAAGCAGCAAGGTGGGAAGTTCAGTACAGCATCAGGAAAACTATTCTTACCATTTATCCCTGTGGGCAAAGGGGCTGAAGGAGACCAGAGAAACAATTAAAAAAAAAAAAAAATGCAGCCTGAACAGAAGAAAGAGATGGCTGAAGAGGTGACAAGGTGAGAGAAAACATTGCTGACTAGATGCAGTCGTGAAAGAAATTGAAAGGCAAAAATAGAGAGCAGGCAACATTGATTGTCCCCTATTCACCACCATCCCTGGGGCAGACATGGGCACCCTCACATTCACCAAAAACATGTAGAGAATGCCCAGCTATGATAAAGATACCTCCAGTTCCAGGTAGATACTCTGCTGTTTCCTGGTAGTTGCTTCCCTGGAAAGCTAAAAGACATCTCCTCTTTGGCTCAGCAAAGGTCTGCTAGTTCCCATCTGGAAATAAGGTGTGTTCCTATCCACCTGGGTAAGGGAGAGCCTGATGGAACTGGTTTCCAGGGCCTCTCAGGTTTACTGGAAGGGACCCTGGGATAGGGCATGCAATATTTGTTAGAGGGAATTTCAAAAGATTAATGTGGAAGAGACAATAGTAACAGTGGGAGTAATCAAAAGACATAGATCGCTGGTACCTGTCAACCAAAGCCCCAAATTTTAGCCTGGTTCACCAGCCCAAGAGCTGCCAGAGACCAAAGCTGTGCTCAGCAAGGACTAGCCCTAAACACAGCCCAGCAGGCTTCAACAAAGAGCAGCTCAGCTGGCTGGGACTCAGTGGAACACCCACTGCCCCAGCGCAGCGTGGCACGAGCAGGTGACACTTTTGGAGTCAGTGTGAGGACCCTGTGAGGCTCCCAGGGCCACAGACACCATCCCTGGGCACCAGGAGGGCACCATGCAGGGGCTCACTGAGCACAGCCAGGCTGTCTAGAAACATCTCAAATGCCAAGCTGTGTGCAGCATCAGACTGACGCCTCTAAATGAAGATTAGTCATTGCAATTCTTTGTTAGCAGGTACTGTGAGTAAAAGTGTGTTTCCAGTTTAGTGAAGCAAGTGCATAATGCTTTTAACTTACCCTCTAAAGTGCTGTCTCCTGTCAAAATCTCTTACCAAGCCATGATAGCTCACATCAGAAGCACTGAAGATGCAGACTCACTGCCTCATGGCAAAGGGCTGACATTTCTGGTGAGGACCCACAGCCCTCTGCTTCTACAGCAGCAACATCCTGCCAGAAAAATCACTACAGCCTCTCTTTGAGGAAAAAAATTCGTGGAGATAAGAATAAAGAGCAACTAAAATGCACATCCTCAGAGGTATACTGCAGCCTGGATAAAGGCAGAGAGAACATGGCAAATTGCTTTTAAACCCAGCTGAACCATACAGCCCTGCAAGGGGGGAAGGAGAAAATGAAAGGAGGGGGAGGAAAGAAAAAGGAAAAATGACCCCACTCTACACCTCTACGCCTCACCCAGCAAGCACCCAGGCTTCTAGTGGTCCCTGTACAGGCTCATCCCACAACTGAAGCACATCAAGCCATGGGGCTTCTAGAGATCACCTTCAGCTGCCACAAAGCCCCTTGATATTCAGCTGCATAGAAACGTAATTAGAGTCAAACCTGAGCACCCTGTGATAGCGAACAAATACTGAAAAATAGCATAAATATCTTTTTTATTCAGCACCACCAGGCTAAAGTTGCCTGCAAGCTTGCAAGTCATTTTTAACTAGGTAATTGAAGCTGTTAGAGCAGATGGTACCTTCTAAGAAGCTATTTGACTCTCTGCTGGCTAGAGAAGCCAAAACACAACGTGACCAACTAACACCTCTTTCCTTCAGCTCTGCTCTCACAGCTCAGGTGACAAGAGGAAAAATACCTGCCCTAGTCATGGTGTGTGGATTCGTGCACAGCTGGTGACAGCTTAGCAAGGTGCAACAACTGCACAACCCACTGCCCCTGATGTTATCACAGCCAGTTCCAGCCAGCCCTGAGCCTGATAGCAGCAGCTTCACAAAAGGCAAGACTTTAGCCAGCTCCTCGAGGGGTTTTTGCAGCTGTAGTGAACTCGCCAAAATATCTCTAATAAAGCTCATGAATATGTGTCTGAGGCACAGGCCCACCCCTCGGTTACACTGAAATAACACATCAGGAGCTGGGTTCTGCTATTCACCTCCACAGAAAATTAATGAAGATCTCCCAATCCATCACAACTCATTAGCAACCCAGGACACTGACAGCTCTATTATTTTATTTTTACCAAAATTGGCAGGGACAGCATCTCTTTGTTCCAGTGCTTGGTGTGTCTGTCTCTTTCCTCCCCTTTCCATATGCCAGATGCTCTTCCAGGATGGATTTTGATTGGGCCCAGGTGGCACAGGAACCCAGCACGCTCTGAGTCCAGGCACACCAGCACTGCTGAGGACAGCTTGGGTATTTTGCCACTGAAAGAGAAGTACTTTATAAATTGATTGTTCTTGGGGCTCGAGCATCAGCCCTGAGGAATGGCTTGTGTGCCTTCATTTGGGCTTTTCTGTAGGAGCCAGCCCAAGAGAAGATAATCACCTTTTGTGCAAAATGTGTCCTTCTGAAATAATATTCACTTAACCTCTGTTAACCAGCAGTACAGAGTGCTCAAAAAGGAGCCTTTCGGGGTCAAATTCTCATGTGTCTGGTAACAATCATTATCACCTGCACTACTGTTCATCTCATTGGTTTCTAGTTCTAGTATGTCTAGAAGAACTATTTGGGGAGGTAGCATTTTTGTGGCTAACACCTTTCAGGTTTTGTTGTAGGTCTGCTCCAGAACTGAGTGCTGTTTAGTGTGAGCAACAATATCAGATTTGGTTCAGATGTTGATATTTGTGATATGTGGCACCATTCCCAGAGATATTAGAGGAGATTCTCTGAAAAAAACCTATGAGAAATGGAGCCTCCATTTTCTTCCTCTTCTGGTTTTCGATGCACTGCGAAGTCCTTGTGTGTTAGAAATCAGTTGTGGAAACAGAATAATCAGGTAATTTATCCTTTGCCTGACAAAGATAGAATGTCTTGAGAAGTAAAGAAAGCTTACAGAACTACAGAGAGCTTTTGAATTAAAAAATAATAATGATTTTGTGGTTTTTGCAATAGGACATGTTCTGCTGCTGCTTTTTTGTTGTGGGGTTTTTTTTGTTTGTTTGTTTTTCTGGTGTTCTTCACATGCAGGACACTCCAAAAACCACTGCATATCCATATACACAAGGGTCAACTGACCTGCACATGCCTCTGCCCCTCTGTTTTCAGAAACCTGTCACACTCTTGTCCTACCATCCTTCCCACACATGGAGGACACCACTGAGCTTTTGCACCTGAGCCTAGAAGAGCCGGAATCTGAAAAGCCAAGAAAAATCTCTCTGAGCATTACTGCTGACTACAGATATCCTTAGCACTCTCTACTTGTATTGCTGTAGAATATATATTAATGGTGTTATCTAGGTGCTTTGCATCCTTTCAGTGAGGATGAGGTTGTTACAGAAGGCGTCAGTGAGCTGGGACAGGCACACAGCAGAGAGCAGGGTGGCCTTTGCTAGCTCTGATGTGCAATAATGTGGACTTGCAGGAACATCCTGATCAGCCTTCCAGGCTTAGGCATCGCCTCCCCCTGTGCAACCGCTGGCAAATTCTCCTTCCACATTAGCATATCAAAGCATCTACCGACAATAAAATTAGCGAAACACAAGAATGAAGGAGACACGCTGAAACTGAATTGAAAAGCCAGAAAATAAGCACACCTGCCAGCATTTCCACTCGGGTGCACTTCCAGTTGAACATAAGCTGCCCTGCAGAAGCAAAATTGAGCCTGATTCTGCCTTATGGAGCTTCTGCAATTCCACAGGTGACAGAGCAAGTCTGTAAATGAACATCCACCTGCACAAAGATTTATTGCTGTTGCAATTTTTAAGACTGTCTTCCACTCCTAGCCTGACTGGGTATTGGTCATCCTTCTGCCCAGCTTGGGAGGCAGGCTGGCAGCAGTTTACGTATATTAACTAATTTAATCTAATTTAATTCTGTAAGTGTGCACAATTTCTTGGCTAAATAATAATCTAATTACTACTTACAGTGAGATTATCCAAACAGTGATGGGTATCAAAATTCTAGGAATGTCAGAATGATGTTTATAAAGCTTTTTCAGATTTTGTGTATCTTGATTTACTGAAACCTCACTGCTTTCTATCAAAGCCCAACTTTATGTGATAAACTTGATCTCTGCAATATCAAAGCAAGAACTGGTGCCCTATTAGAGAATCCTCTATCATCTTACATCTTTCTAACCATATAGGTAAATAAATACGCTATTAATGAAGGCATTTTTAAGTTTGAAATAAAATTGTATCCTGTACATTTGTCTTCTCTTCATTTAATCCAAATGAAATCCCTGAAAGGCCTATTCACCCCTCACAAAGGTTAACAAAAGGATGGGGAAAAATCTGCTGTATCAAAATAATTATATAAAACATTAGTCTCAAAAGAAAAGGCTGGGATCACAAAACTCATTCAGCTTTCAGATGTAATCTTTTTAATATGAGGCTAGATTAAACAATGTGAAGTGAAAGGGGTTAAGTATAAATCCATACAGATGCCCAAAGTATTTACAGTGTGCATTAAATAAATCATTTCATGTGAAAGGACAGTTATTGTTACTGGAAAGGTTTCCTAATTCACTTTCAGATAAAAATAAAGAGGGCTGCATCAGGAAGCTTTGTACACTTTTTCCCTCCTGACAGCTTTCAAGTGGCAGCATATTATTTGGTCGCTGCTACATACAGAGTGTCTTAATTAAAGGTTGTCTAAAAATACAGAACATTTTCACAACCACATCTGCCATTAACTCTTCTGACATGCTGGTGCCATGAAGCACCAGAACATTCTCCTGTCCCAGCGCTGTGCCCCGCCGCAATCCTCACCCATCCCACACCTTGCCCCTGGATGCAGGGGCCGGGCAGGGCCCGTGTCCAGCACGGCCAAATGGCTCCTCCTGCCCCAGAGCACAGAGAGGCCACTCCCTGCTGGACTGAGAGCCGGGACACTGAGCCTGCCTGGCAGCTTCGTCCCGTGTCCTAAAAAGGAGCAGCTTGTCACTGTCTGGGCTTGTCACTGGCACCGCTCACCATCCAGAGGCTGTGGCCGCATCCCAAGGCAGCTCAGCGTGGCTCGGGTTTCCCTGCCGGGCTGTTCCCTGCCCACAGCACGGGGCAGTGACCCAGAGCTGTCCCCAGCCAGCCCTGCCACCCACGCTTCCCTCAGCCACACAGCAGGAGCAGAGCTGTGCCACATCCCACCCTGGCTGGGATGCATGGGGAGACTTCTCCACCTTGTACCGAGGTACAAGGTACATGTACATGTACCTAATCCATGCCAAAGAGCCCAAAGCAGGGGCAGTCCAGGAGTTCTGACAGGGGGCTGGTGATTATGCAGCCAGGTTATTTATCCCAAGGGGACATAATGAGAAATAAAATCACCGAGGTTAGACCATAAGGGAAAAATCAAACCACTGTCCTTTCATGCAAATGATTCATTCCACAGGCACCACTTCAGAAATCTGGTTTTTGTTCAGTTGTGCCATGTGTGTGCATGGCAGAGGGTTGGATCCTCAGGTGTCTAATAATCAACTGAGCAAACTCTGCAGTATGTTCCCTAAAGGAAGCACTGATTTGTTTTTCCCTCTGCTGGACTGCTTCTCCTTATGAAATCTGGAGGACTGCAATATCCTTCAGCCCTTCATCTCACAGTCAAATTTGATTCAAATCAATGTTTCTCCACCAAGTTATATCACAGAGGAGAAGCCCCAGTACTGACCAGGAAAGTGGGAGCATGTACTTCATTTCCTCAAGAAGTTTGGCTGAAGCAGAACTAGTTTAACTCGTTTAACATCAGGTACATTTAAACACGAGGGAAATACACACTGCCCACAGAATTCCTCTCTCATTCTGACTTGGTCAAGCACTGTGGATCGCTACACATAACCCATATTTACAATTATCTGCAGTAAATATACTTCATGGTTTAAGAAAAAGACCAACTCCCCTGTGAAATTAGGGAGTACACTTCCAAGTGCCTTGTTTGTCCCCCATTGCAATGCTGAGAAAATGAACTGAAGATTTTTATAACTCAGAAGACATTTTACTCCCTTCAGACTCAGCTTTGTCCGATGCCCAAACACAGTGACTTTTTAGACAAGAACTGTGCTGCTCTCTAGCAAATGCTACACCCCTAAGACACATCCACAGGAAGAGACATTAATTTATTAAACATCATGCAGGCAGGTTGTTGTTATTTAGTCTTCTGTTTTGTTGGTTTGTTTTGCTTTTTTTTTTCTTAAAACCTAGAATGCTTAAGCCACTTGTATTGATTTTTTTTCAAAGGTTAAAATACCTCTAGTGGATGTGCCCTAATGGAGCATTCGAGCTCAAAGAACAAGCTGTGTGACTCACCAGCTGTTAAGCAACCTTTAATGCACATGATTCTGAGAACTGCAAAGAATAGAGCACTACAAAGTAGCCCAGGCTCCCTGGGAAGAGCCTGATAATAAAAACTACATTCTCACATTATTCCACTAGACAGATACGTTGATTGGTGGGATATCAGGCATCTTTGGGGAAAAGGTGTTCCCACGCAAGTGGAACATCAAACTCGATGATTCCTTTATCATTCTGAAGGGGTTTCGAGGTAATTTATTCTAGTGTGAAAACTCACTGGAAAATTATTGTAAAGCTTACTTATGTTACAGACCTTCGGAGGCAGCACTTGGCCCCTCTCTGTCTTTGTACAGCACCTGAAACAAGACTGACCCAGCCCCCATTAGCATTTTTCAAGTAGATGTGCTAAAACTGACCTCTCATGCCCTTACCATTCATTTTATTCACTCACCATCTCCTCCTGGGAAACACCACTAAGTAGGAAAACAGAAATCAGCTTTGATTTTTATTGACAATGATTCAGAGCTCCAAGGTGTTGAGCAATTCTGAACAGCCCAACTGGCACAGAATTAGCAATCCTGGGTGGAATTACAACAGATAAGGTGAAACTCATACGAAGGGCACGTAAAATGCACAATGGTACGATTTGCCATGTTCCATGCTTAAAGGAAGCCATGGCAGAGGGAGAATTGGAAGGGAGGAGTCTGGGATTGAAGCCACAAGGTGGGAAAAGTCAGGCTGGTGAGTTCCAGTTTGCTGTGCCTGTACTGCAAACGCCTCCTTGAAGATGCTCGAGGTAAAAAGTGCTCCAATAAATCATTGTTTGACCCACCCTGTTGGGAAGGGGACGCTTGGTGAAGGAAGTTCCCCTCACGTCCTTCAGCCCTTCCAAAGGAATGTTCCTGTTACGGTTTCAAGGGGCTGACACTCTGCTCCTTGTCCCCAGCAGACTGGCAGAACAGCAAAAGCAGGGGCATGTTACATCTGAGGTCATAGTTTCAAAAAGAGAGAAGGGAGGGAGGAATGCCTATACCTCTGCATCTCCTTGCTCGGTTATTAATGTTTTTCAGCTGTTTTAAATTAAGATAAATGTCTGAAATAAAATGGCATTATGTTTGAACTCCATTCAGTTCAATATAAGTAGATTTTAAACAGGAAACCGATGGTCCTTTTGAATGTGAAACTCTGTATTAGAACCAAATGTAGCTCTTTAATCTCATTTGGTACATATACTAAAATCATTATTACTTTATGAAACCTTTTTAAAGATTTATACATTCCATTGACTTGGACTTATATGGCAACAGCATTTTCTTTTAGGTTTAAAATTAAAACAGGAAAAAAATCTTCAACATTCTCAGAACTCTTTTATTCCTTTCTTGGCACAGAAAGCTGTTAAATGAAGTCATTTTCTCCATTGTGCAGCAAAGCTACAGCTACTTGTATGTCAGTCAAAATATACTTTACCCAGAAAGCTCATAGCTGCTTTGTTACAGTAAAAGTGAGGTTAGTCTCATTGTTCCAGTCACACAGTAACCAGATATAACCTCTGAAAGGGAAAAATAAAGTGCATACAGTTGCTATTAACCAGGTTCTCCTACTCATGCTGGAAGCCTGGCAATCACAGTGGCACTGAGTGTGGAATAACGTGGCTGTCACAGCCTGAGCAGAGGGTCCAAATGCAGCCAGCAGGAGAAGGTACTTCATTGTAACTGAGAGAGGGAAGACTATGCAAGAATTTTAATACATTCAGTGCCTGAAGTAGATATTTGTAAAGGCTAAAATTATTACATGAGAAACAACATGAATAAAGGCATTATCCATCTGACTACTCAGAACCATGGCCTGGTTTTCTAAGAAAACCATAATGTCATAAATAAGCTAAATAAATGTTCCTAGAGGTATAGAGTGAATCAAACAAAGAACACATCATAATAAAATCCAATGAAGAGAGAAAGCTCACAGGCATATTGTTTGAGTATTTGTTTCTGAGTCAGTTAACTGATTGTCTGTTACTATTACTGGGGACTGCACAGACCTCAAGCAAGATCAGATCCCTGTCATGCTGGGTAGCCCATAAACAAAGAGCAGCCCTGCCCCAAAGGATGGATGGCAGAAAGCTGTGGGACTGAGCAGGAGTGCTGCTCCCTGTGTTTGGCCAAGCCAGGAAGGCAGACACGGAGGCGTTAAGTGACCCTGCTAAAATTACAGATGATGGTTGCAGCAGATCTGGGACCTGAAATCAGCTCTGCCACAGCCCAATTAATGCCTGGCCCAGAAACCACACTGCTACTGGCTTTTCACTTTGACTTTTCTCGTGTGATTGCATACAGCTGAAATTGTGCCAGGGCCAAGTGGACTCCCAGGTCAGTCAGCTTATCTGGGAAGAGCAGGAAAGATGGCAAAAGCTGAACCATACAGAAAGTTCCTCCTCCAGCAACCAGGTCTGGCACAGACAAAGTGTGATGGGGTCAGGCTCTTTCCTGGCACCATTCACAGTTAATCGAGGGATTTTGAAAGAAAGGTGGTTTCTAGAGAGCCAGTGTGGGCAGCAAGGGTGGAAAACTCCCAGAGGGGAAACCTGAGCAAGGAGGTTTGCACAGATGCCAGTGCTGCCTCCCTCCAGTGGGAGGAGGGACAGGCATCCCCCAGAGAGGGAAAGGGAAAGTTACATTTATCACAAAGAAAATGAAAACACAACGGAATCAATTCAAATCTCTTATTTGGACAATTTCCTTTCACTTCAAAGGGAGCAGAAAATGAGGTTTAGACATCAGCTTATCTATAGATTTTCATCCAGCATGGCTGATGCCATGTAGACTCTCAGGAACAGGCAGAACAGCTCCACTGGAACCAGGTACTCCTCAGCAGACAGCTGGAAGGAGCTCTTTTCCATACAGCTCAGTTATTGTCACCAATGATCACTGTATTGTTCTGGGAAAAAAAGACAATTTGGAAGCCAATACCACCCTGAACTGAGACAACACGTGGCTGAGATCTGCTCTGACAATGTCTGCAGTTGTTTCTTATGACATGAAGACGAGGAAAGCAAGAGAAAGGAGTCACCAGGAGTCCTCCCCAGCTCTCAGCTAACCAAGAGAAAAGACTGGCACCTGCAAGCAGGTGGGTCCTTGGCCATGATTTCCCCTTCTCCTCTTCAAGTTTGAATAAGAGCAGCCACGTGACAAGAACACACCTGGGTAAGCTTTCCTAGGAGAAACTGTAGGGAGAAATTTCTCTTGCAGTCCCTGCTTTTCGGGGGGGAATGCCCCAGACCTTGTGTTAAACATCTTTTAACACAATCACATACAGAAATATTTGACCAAAGCTGCTCAACAGAAGCTTGTGAAGCCTCTTCAGTGACTCCTATCAGTAATGAGCATGAACACCAAGGAAAGTGCCTGGGGTGCAATTCCAGAGCAGCCCCTTTCCCTGAGGACCCCAGCAAGCCCTGGAGCAGCAGTGGGTGATCACAGCAGCTCACACTCCTGTTGTATCCTGATGGAGCCCTGAGGGGAGAAATCACAGGCAAACCTGGCACCAGGGAGGTTAAAGTGCTGTACCAGTATTTACAGGTTCTCTATTTGTTTCCAATTGTCTTTCACACATAAAGGAGACATACCCCTCCTGACACAAATATGAAAATTGGGGAAAACCGCTGAAAATTAATGGTCTGCTCCTTTAGCAGTGATATTTCCTTATTCTACAAAACATGGATTGCCCTTTTCCAGTGATCAAATTTAAGTGGATCCATTTATAACAAGGAAATTAGCCTCTCTAACCCTTTACCACTTCACAATTGAACCCACTTAAAGACAGCTCTTGATTAAAAACCACTTATCCATCATCTTTACTTCTAATGACTTTCAATCTTTATCTGAGAGAGTAAAGAATAACATGCTGGGCTCAGTGATCCCACATGGGATATCCATTCCCTCAGCTCAGGGCCCCTTTTGGAGCCAGAGCTTTCTTGGAGGAGACACAGAGGGAAGATGGAGCTGAGTAGAGGAAGCCTTTAACACCCATTTGGAAATCAGCAGAGATTTTAACAGCTGGCTCCAGGGAATGCAGCCAGCCTTGATACAAACTCAGATATTAACCTGCCACTTCAGGGGAGCTCGTTCTTCTCCAGCTTGCTGCACCAGAAACAGCTGCAGGTAGCTTTTCAGAATTATAACTTGCATAAAATGTTCTAAAAGAGCATCACTATTAAGATGCAATATGAGGCTCTGCACACACACACATTTATGGTACCTGCCAGGCTGCCCCTTGATGTGCTGAGCTCAGCCTGGGGTCACCTAAGCCCCTGCTTGGGTCTAGAAAATTGAACCTCAGGGAGCTGTGCTGGTGACCTAAAGAGAAGCTAAATCTGCTTTTATGGTATTACACAACATTGTGGTCACTGGATGGAGAGCACTGGGAAAATTCACTTTGCCTTGGCTAATTTCTTTTAAAAATTTTATTGGGGTGACTCTGTACTGGAAGACTTTACACCAGATCAGCTGCTAACCTTGCCTGGCTCACTGTCAGCTGTCCTCCCACAGCAGGCATAAAGCTAATCTGAAAACATAAAGCTGCATAAACTTTGCATCATTCATCCAGGCTAATTTGACAGAAGTGTGATTGCCCTGCCTCTTGATTCAGATCACATTTATCTCACCAGGTGATAACCTGCATTGTGAGCCCTCATTAATGACCAGAAAAGCTGTGAAAATGCACCTTTGCCATGCCCCAGCATTGCATCACATCCCTTCTCTTGAAATTCTAGGGAATTTCCTGGAGTCTAATCAAATTTTATGCTAAAAAAAAATAAAAAGGCAAATTAAATTTACAACATGGAAAGTGCCTGGTTTTGTGCCATCTAAGGCACCAACTGATCTGAAAGAGAATTCCCCATTCATTTCCAAAAATCAAGCAGCTTTTAGAGGGCAGTGCTGGTGGTCCTCAGTGCAGTCACTACAATGATGTGAATTCTCCAAGGAAGGCTTTTTACCCAACACTTGGCTTTTCCCTCTGTTGCTTTTCCAGCCTTTCTTTGCTTCCCCCCCTTTTCCTGTGTCTGTTACATTTATACTTGTAAACAAGCCTTCCCTTCTCCCATTTACATGCAGAAGAGTGTCTCCAGACTGGTTTGTACCAGTAGGTTTTCCCTCAAAATTAAACTATTTGAATTTAGGAGGTTTAACAACACCTGCTTAGATAAGTACCAGCAAATGATTCAGGTCATTGCAAATGTTCATTTCTCTGAAATAAAACACATCTCACTGTGTGACTGGAAGGTCTGGATCCAAAATTTTATTCCACCCAGTTCTCCTCCCTGACTTTAACTTCTCACTTTGTGCCTGCAAGTGCTCAACACGCTCAGGTAGCTGCTTGTCAGGTCTGAAAATGGGAAAGTTTTGCTATATTTTTTGTGAGTAACACAGGAAAAAAAGAAAGGCCATGGCATCTTCAAGGTTTTCATTGGAAAAGCAGAAAAGATAATCCAGAAAGACAATTCATACAGATAAATGGCTTGGAAACACTGGTTTCCAGGGGTGAGTCCAGTACCAACACCGTGGTTTTCATTGCTGATATAAGAGAGCAGAAAGAGCAAGGCATCATGAAAAAATCATGACTGATCATTTCCAAGTCCAGGTGTATACCTAATGATAGTATAGAGGAAATGAATAAATAACCAAGTTTTAATAAGTGCATCAGTGCACTTATTAACTTGGCAGTGTCTAATGCAAAGAGGAGCCATTTTGAGACAGGCTGGCTTCTGCTCCAGAGCCAAAAAATCCAGAAACACATTGAAATGAAAATCTGCAACCCTCAGCAAGGCCAAAACCAGACTCTAACTGCCTGAAAGATTGGAGCAAGAAGAGGGTGGGGGATAGAGATGAATAAAAAAAATGTAAATAGTGATGTATCACATTGAAGAGAGAAGAGAAGCTGGAGGAGTTTCTTCAAAGGACACAAATCTCCTTCCTTTCCAGCTCATGATAATACACAGATAACCTGAATAGCCCTCAGAGCAGGAAAAGCATGTTTCTGACAGAGACAACACGTTACCTGCTTCTCAGCCACACACAACACACCTGCTCCATGTATCCTCATATGTGTGAGCACACAGGCAACAAAATATTTCCTTGCTGTCCAGGCAGCAAATGTACATGGCAGGAAAACCCTGGATGCACTGAGATCAGAAAGAAAGCATGTGTTGGCTCAGGTAGCTTGGGGTGACTTTTGATACCCCAAGAGTTTCAATGCAGCAGGACAAATCCTCAGTGTGTCTCTGCTGTAGCTCATCTGCACACAACCCTCAGCTGAGAGGTGAAAGGCAAGAGAGAGGTTGGATAAAACACCATGCAGGAGCTCTCTGCTAAACAAGTGCTACCTATGAAAACACACACACACTCACAAAAATAAAAATAAAAACGGCATTGTCTGATAGAAGTGGTAATGCAACATGACAGCAGGTCTAAGAGTCAGTACAGAGTCCACTGGTAAATATTACTGAAAATGACACCAGTCAAGTTACACAACTCTTCAACAACTCAGCATGCAAGACATGTTTATCTTGCACAAAATGTTGTGCATTTTCCCAGCTGTACAGAAGAACATCCTGGTGCAGACATGGTGCTGTTGGTATTCAGCACAGGCTGTTGACACCAGGAAAGCAATCCTGGAGTGATGGGTATGTCTCCTAATACAAAGCCATGTAGCTATTCAGCTCCTGGAATTCAGTTTTATGTGATTCAATCAGCTCTAACAAGAAATAATAACACATTAAGCAAAGTTCTGAGAACACAACAAATCAAAATGCTCTTTCACTGCAGCCTCCATCAGCCCAGCTGTGGCACATTTCTTACTGGATCTGGTTTTTTGCCCCAGCACAGAGAAATTATTGCTGAATGCTAGGGATAAACTATGGTGCTAATCCCACAGCATCTAACATAACAATATGTGTCACATTTCTATTGAGCTCTCCAACAGAATTTTAAACATGTTTTAATGGCAGTTAACTTATCTTCACAACACCCTAATACAGCAAGCCAAGACTGTCTAAGAGCTAAATCAAACTCCCCAAGGATCATTTTTAGTCTCAGTTGCCCCATCAGTCCATTAAAATGGTTTGAGCTGCTCCAGGGACAGCTGACCTGTCCATCAGAAGTGGACATTGGAGTGCTGAAGGAAAACCACACATCTTAGTATTTCTGTCTGCTTTACACTACTGAAACAAAAGAAGCTCTTTTTCTGTAAGAGCTGTTGCATGCTTTATTAAAAATCCTCCTTAAGCTGTGGTGCTAAGCTGGTCAGATTCAGCTCTCATTTACAGCAGCATCAGGATAGGGATAGCTCCTGTTATTCTCATGAATTTACTCTGCTTTCAGAGATTCCCCCTCCAAGGAATCTGACCAAACTGGTCTAATTTTCTCTCAAATACACTGACTCCAGATATTTGCAATTACAGCAATGTCACCAGTGTTAACTGTGATTTACACTCGCCTAACATAATCAAAATAAGATGCAGTGCACTTATAAGGAGAGAAGAGAGATTTAACGCTAAAACACAAGGGGTCAACTCTTCTCTTGCAAATCATGGGGCCCAGTAATCTCCATTTATTGGTGAAAACATAATCACCGTGCACTTGCAGGTGTTAACTGGAAGATTCACCGCTTTTTCTGATTTGCCATTATTTTACTGCCACTACATCAATTACTATCCTAGCCTCAGATGTCAAGTCTTTCTGAGCCTACTGCCTAGTTTTCTGCAAGAGATAATGAATTTTTATTTATTGCATATGACATTCTGGCAACGACACTGCTGTTTCAATCTCTAATGGAACTACCTTCCAAAACCAACACAGGGCTCTGATGATTACTGGGCTTTGATGTTTACAGAAAAATAGAGCAGAATTTATAGAATTACAGAATTATGCAGATAATAGCTACTGATATTAGCTACATATTCCTGCACTGCAATACAGCAATCATCTCTCAGATAATTCCCTCCATTTCTGGAGTGCTTAAGATTCAGAACCATACAAAAACATCCAGTTCTCAAGAGGAGAGGTGATGGAGAGGCAGAGGAGGGTATCTTCTGTGGAAGATGGTATCTTCTCTCTGGGTAAAATCCACAGGTTCCCTGCAAACCCACTGGGACATGAACCAACCCCTCAGGTGAGAGCAGAGAGAAGTTGTTGGGGGTAGGTTTAACTTTAACACACATCCCAGGAAATCAACAGAACCAAGCCCTGATACATAAAACCCTAAGGTTAACAAAGTTTTTTCATGTGAACAGCAGTTAGTTGGTTTTTAATCCCTCTAAGTTAAAGAATACTCACAGATGCTGCTGTTGATTTAGCAGTGAAGGACTAAATCAGTGCCACTTCCTCGGTCTGATGAGATAGTGGTGCTATTTACTGTAATTAGCAGCTGCCTTGTGGAGGAACTGATAACAGCCAGCCAACATAAACCACCAGCAGCTGAGAACTGGCCTTGGTACTTCGGGCTGCAACTGGAACCTCTTACCTCTGGGAGAAAAAGAGACCAAAGAGCATTTCCGTGGTGTCATGTTTTTTTCCTCTCGACACAGAAAAGTCATACCAAGCATCTTAAAACCAGGTCTTACCAGCTTAGTCTTTAATGCATGCTGGTGGTAACTGATTCTTTAAAAGAAGGAAAACTTTCTAAAGGGCAATAATGCATGAAGAGAGATGTGTGCAAAGAAGGACGATCTTATACCAAATACTAAAAATAAATGTAGCTTAAAAAGATCCTTTAAAAACAGCTGTTGACGTTAGAGATTCAATTAAAATGTAATTAGTTATACATTCTCCTTTGAAATGAACAAGCATATTACAGCATTCATCTACAATGAATAGCATTTTATGTTCATATCTTGCTTTTGCTTGTAAAAAAGGCAGGTTTTTACAGGAAGCATAAAGAGATAGGGTAGTTCTACCTAAAATTTTTGCAGTCAAAGAAAACATAAAATGATTTTTTTTTAACCTATGGCTACAAAGCCGTCTTCATTGTGCTTGCAGTGTTTGTAAGATACTTCATAAGTGTTCTTAAATGCACAAAATAGAAGAAAAGATGGAGATAAATGGAGGAGGGGTGGTGCTTGCCATAAATTAGGATTCTGAATTAGGTCACTAAAGACTAAATCAATCTGACTCCTTAATTGTCGTTTACCTGAAAGAGAAATGCACCGTAAACTGCCCACCCTGCACAGATTTGTACAGGCAATAAGCAACCAACAGCTTTCCCTGGGGCTAACGCTTTATGGAAGCACCACTGACCTGGTTTTCTATGGAAACTACACGGATGTTTTCAATTCCAGCGTGGAACTGCAGCCTCGGTCATAGCCATCAAACTCCACATTAGACATTCATGCAGCATTAGGCGTCCCGGAGCTGCCAAGGGCCACACAATGAGACATTGTCTGACCCAAAAGTCATGTAATTAGGCTGATGGGAACAACACCAGCGGATGGTGCATTGAGCATATCCTAATTTTGGATAGGCCATTCTTTGGCTGCCTGACTACCAGTTAGCTGGGGAAGAAGTGAAGCCTGCTATTATCAACAGACAACTTTGCTGCTAAGCCAGAGCAATGATGAAAGGGCTGTTTGGCTTGAAAGTCACCACTGGGGAGAGGAAGGGCAGCCACAGAGCTGAGATGCTCCCAGAAACAAACAGGAGACCCCACTTTTAAGCACTACTTGTTTTTGCAGAGTGGGTGACCCTACCTTCTGGAAGCCATCTCCCCAGCTAGAGTTCCAGCGTGTGGCTGCACTGCTCAGGGAAGGCCCAGCACTCATTATAACATCTAATTCCAAAGGCTTCAGAGGCAGCAGCCGGCAGGATGAACACAGAGCTTGAGGCAGAGGGGAGAAGTGTGAAATTCCTCTCATTAGCAGCACCGCGCATTTGTGCACAGACTCTCTCCTTAAAAGTCTGACCTCCTGCACAGCCAAGGAAGAGCCTTCCAAGAACCATGTGACTCCAAAGATTGAGGACATTTTCTGCCAGAGTGGGGTTGTAATTTAAGTTACTCATAGAAAACGACATTTTTGTGGCCTGAAAACATCTTCAACTGTGTCAAACATGAAGCAGTTTCATAATTGCACGTGATAGACTCTTTTTTTTTTAAGAAGTGACATAAGTAGAAAGAAATACAAATGTTTGTGAAACTTTAAACCTCCCTGTCTGCACTTGTATAACAGTTACAAATAACTCCAAAAAAATATCTTGTGACTTCTATTTCCAACAAAAAGTGTATCAAGACGTTTAGGAATGTGACCAGTCTCTGGAAATTCATACAGGCAGCAACTGCATTCACCCCTTTTGTCAACTATGTACTCAAAATTGTGAGAATTCAGGTACATGTTTCATACTACTTAATTAGAGCAGGGCTCAGACAAATCCAACTGTTTCCAGCTTTTTTTATTTTTTTTTTCCATTTTCAAGCATGTAGTGTAAGACCTGCACAGTTGTAGCTATATTTTTATGGAAACAGCAGCCCAGCCACGAGGAGTGGACCTTGTTATCCTTGTTAAGAATGGGCCTTGTTATCCACGTAAATCACAAATAATTCCACAACATCGATTCCCTGCCGAGGCTTCTGGTGCAGGACATCGCTGCTCCCACCCACCTTCACCTGCAGCCACACCCCGCCCGTGCTGGGATTCTGCATCCCTTGTAACACTAACAACTTCATCCCCATTCCAAAGGGCTGCGGGTTTAAAGTGTTACTAATGTTACACCAGGGGAGCAAAGAAAATCGCGGGCTGAAGCTGCTCTTCTGTATCCACAGTAAAGCCTGCCAGGATGATACATGTATCGCTGGCATCACCTCGCTCTTCTAGGTCAAGCCCACTCACCTCCAAGGGCCACGGGAGGACGGCAGAGTCTCACTCTCACCAAAAAAGATGGTTCAAATAACATCTGAAACCAGAAGGCTGGGGGGAAAAAAAAAATTCACTCACAGACTGCAAATATAATCCAGTGTTTGTTTGCTCTAGACCAGTGTGATTCCACATGCTGGATATTGTGAATTGATTAATTAGCAAGCATTAGTAATAGTACTTTGTACTTACATCAGGACTTCCACCTCAGGATACTTCAATAATGTCAATTCATTAATCTTCACAATACTGCCTGTAATTAGGTGTCATTAGTTCATTCACAGATGGAAATCCTGAAGCATAGAAAAGGTGAAATTAATTAGCCGAGATGATACAATGAGTCAGTTAACAGAACTAAAGATCCTGAAAAACACTGCTTCTTCTAACTCCTAGAGGGAGGTGATTTACTTGCCCTTTGCAGTTAAATCATGGAAATAATTTCCAAATGTGTAACAGAAACTTTTGTGACTCTTACAAAACCACTGTTTACAGGTCATGCTCTCATTGAAATTTTCTTTTGATTAAAATGGCTTCTACTCTTTAGTACACCCATCAAAATATAAAGAACATCAAAATGAAATAAAACTGCCACTAGATCTATAATGAACGGGAGCACTGCTACTGTTGTCTCAGGTCTAAATTAAAGCTCTTTTGTAGAGGGTAAAAGTGAATAAAACATAAAGACAAAGGACAAAATAAGAGACGACAGACTATTCTCCCATTCATGGCCATCCCATTTACAAGGCAATTGCCATTCATACTAGTACAAAGTGGGCCACACAATTCTACCAGGTATGAAAGGCAGAAGAGCCCTTGTACATAAGAGGAAAAAGCACTTTACTGTATTTTATCTCCATCACAAGTGAAAAACCAGTAATGAGGAACATCAAAAATCTCTTTCCATTCTCCATTAACGAACAAACATTCTTCTCCATAGAAAACTAACAAGGCACTTCTCTTGGTGCAATCTTATCAAAGGTTATGAATTTCTCAAGACAGCTAATCAATCACATATGTCATGGCAGAGGTATAAGATGCACTTAATACAGAAGTATTTAACTGACTGATTTTCTGAAACAATAATCATCTTAGCAGTGGAGAGCTATAAGTTGGTACAAAAGACAGGGCAAAAAAAATTCCCTGGCAAAAAGAACCAACAAACCCACATTAGGGAGAGATAGCACCTGTGTGCCCCTGGATAAGTGTATATATGCAAACAAAACTTACTTGCTGTTTACTTCATAGGGGAACTAAATCCTACTATTTCCTGGAGCCCTAGACTCAGAACAATGCAACCCAGGGCAGATACTCGTGGTTTCTGTAGCCACAGCCCCACCTGATACTCCTTAAGGCCACAAATTCAACTTCTCATGATAGATGCTATTTCCCAAGACTGCACAAATCCTAAAAGATGAGGGGTCTGCGGTGTTCCCAGTATTGTACATGCATGCATGTATATGCCTGGGGCACAGCCAGAGATGTATGAGCTCTATCTGCACAGATAACATTAAAGAATAATCCATACACCAAGTGCCCGGATAGTTCTGATACAGCTCCATCACAGTAGAAGCACATCATGATAGAACCTATCTCACTGAGACCAAATAAGCTTCTTTCTTTTTTAATCAAAGTTAAGACTTAGATGAGATATAATTATTTTATATATCCAACTGTGAAAACTTCACTAAAAGCCTTAATATTTAGTAATAAAACAGCAATAAAAGTTTTTCTGTAATTACAGCAAGTTTCTGTTAACACTAATGCACTATAAAGGGAAAGACTTTCTAATTTGTGATTTCTCTGGATGATTCTATGCAGACAGTTGTGTACACAAGTACATAATGGATGTGTGACCACACTTATATATAACTCTATATATTTCCTGAGTATGAAGCAAGAGAACACAGAAGTCAGGAGTGCCTTCCCACACCACTCACCATTGGACAGAGCACATATTCACCTGCAAACTCAGGCCCTTTGGCACTTGCCAGGTAGACTGTCATAAACAGGTAAACCAGAAATGCAAATGATTATACAGACTGAAGCCTCCCTTGCCTACCTTAGATTTAAAATAATCTTTCTTCTCTAATTAAATCATCTCTACTCGAGAGACAACTCGAGTTACAGGAAACACAAATAAGCAGAGGCAGCGTGAATAATTCCTTTTTGCTATTTCTAGATCAATTAAACGCAATACTCACCAGCGTGCTCTTCCAGCAGCAGAATCCACATTCACTTCAGTGACAGCAAAGCATCATTTCAGCTTCCAAAATGGCAAGACAAGGAGAATGGACAAAAACAGATGGGTGAGCGGGTTGGCAGAGAGGAGGGAGAAATATCAAACAAAAGGAAATTTAATTTAAATACCTTGCTGTGTTAGATTCTTATTACTAAATTTAAAGTTTGCTTTTAACTCTCATTTCAATGGATTCACAGGAAAAAAAATCTAAAGTGTAAATTTAGATTTAATTGATCATTATAATTTATTTTATTAAAATAATATAACGGAAAGACCTTTCTTCCAGTAAAGGGTTCAGGCTTTGATGTCTGATTGTTATGCAAATTCTGTGAAGTGCAAGATACGGACAGAGGAATAATTAAGCTCAGGACGTTGTATATAATAATTCTTACATATGTAAATGTACCCTGGTTTGAGATAATGATGTGTACATGCACTGGGAACCATACAAATGTGTTAGGAAAGCCAGGAAACTCCCCCAGATGTGCAGGTCCTCACCAGTGCCTCCAAGCAGGGGCTGGGCCAGCAGGGCCAGGCTGCTGGCACGTGCCAGGGGCACCCACACTGCCAGCAGCCCCAGAGCACCGAGGAGCTCTGAGCTGGACGCCCCCAGGAACAGTTCCCAGCACCGACACATGAACACTGGACAAAAAAAGTGAGCTTTGTTCTGGAAGATAAACATTGACCATATACATCTATATATTTCAAAGCACTCAATTAGAAACTGAACTTTGCCCCTTTCTCAGGCTTTGAAATATCCTGGCCCCGAACACAGGCCTTTATTCTCCTTTGGCGTGGGCATCCCTCTTCCTCTCCTGCTCCTGCACACCATATGGCTCCCGACCCTGGGACAAATTCTGCACTGATTTATGGCCTCTGCAGTCTGAGGGGCTGACCTACGGCATAAATCCGGGGGGCAGAGCACGTGGGCAGCCTGCACGTTCCTCCTCACACTGTCCCTGCTCTCATGCGTTCGTCTCTGCTGGCCAAGGATGGGGGATTTACATCCTTCACTGGGAGCAGATCTGGGCTCAGGGCATGTCAGGGCAACCCGGCAAGCAATGAGACACGGCACGATGGACACCACGTGTGCCAGTACCCCCTGAAACATCCTCCAACAGAGAGAGGGGCATGCACCAGCCCTGCCAGCAGGGGAGGGTCCAGGCAGTGGAGGGGCCTCTGGTGAGTGAATGCTGCTGAGTCCCCTGGCTCTGCCACCACCACCGGGCATCAGGTTTGGAAGGCTGGGCAAAAGGCACTCATTGGATGACAAAACAAGAGTCCCTCTGCAGGCAAAATAATTCCCAAAGAGGAGTGAACACAATTAGTCTGTAAGGCACTACAGCCCATCTTTTTCTCTTGAGATAACATGCACATGGAGCATGCAGAGGCTGAAGAGGCAGCCAGAGCCATGGACCAAGAGGGGATTGCCTTTGTTTCTGCCACAGTCTGGTAAAGAAACAGCAAGTCCTGCAAGATGACATGGACAACGAGGCCAGTTGGATTTATTGACAGGCTCAACAGTCCAGGCAGGGACATTCCCCAAGCTGCTGGCCAGGGGCTGTTCTCCAGAGGCTGCTCACAGCCATCCATAACACCACTGCCAACACAGGGACACACGCAGGATTGTACATCATGGGAAGGAAAAGGAGGAGAGTTTAGTTCCCAACCTTTTTTTCATCTTATTTACCTTTTGGTTTCACTAAGCTTGAAAATCAAGCAAAGTGATCAAATTCACTTTTTTATTTATAGCCATTTTCACAACTTTTCCCTGAAAACCACGCAGGATGTTTACACAGGCATGAGAAATTGATTGACGCATCTTGAGAGCATTTCCTAAACACCCATCATCAAGAAAATACACACATGGACTTAAACTTCCTGATGTCTCTAAAGTACCCCATTTTGCCAAGGGTTTTTTCAGTGTCTGTACCGCTTATGTATTTAAACACATCTTCTCTGCCACTCTCTGGATTCTTTTCCACAGCATTGGGGTGGGGGTTTCCCCCCCCCCCCCCCCCCCATGCAAACCTTCAAGATTCCCGAGATAGAAGCAACACTCAGTGAGGGATTTTAACTCTATAAATCAGATGATACCACAACCACAGTTCAATGAAAGAAGCAAAAATCAAATCAAATCAAACAAAGAGATCCCATCATCCCCTGCCGCATCCTCCCTCCTCCCCCTTCCCACCCAACCAGCAGCTCTGGAGTCCATAAAGGAGATCGGAGCAGAGCAGCTCTGCCCATACACTGCTAAGCACAAAGTAAAGCATATGAAATATGCTACACACTCTGCGTTTCCTTTGTTGTTTTCACTCACCCACTGCAAAGGGCGATGGCAAGCTCAAAGAGAAACGTTTAGTGATGTGCAGCACTTTCTGCAATCTGCTCTAGCACGCGTCAGCCAACAGCCACTTCATTCCCATGGACCACACTGAGCAGCACAAGTCCTGCGGGGCTTGCCCGGCGTGTCCGTGGGCTCAGCTGAGCTTCCCTCGCCCCAACGCCACTGCGGGCACCAGCAAAGCCACACCAACTTCACATGGCAATAAAATTTTTATTCAAATAAGCTTGTCAACACCAGTTACCCCAGCCACAACTGCCAAACACCAAGAAGCACTGTCAAGGACTCGGGGAGGCTGCTGCAGCCCTTGTTCTGCTCCAGAAACACCACGTTTGGGATGCGGTGCTGAGGTCCCTGGGCACGGCAGAGCCAGGAGCCTCCCCCAGCACACTGCAATAAAGGAGCCTCCCCTGCTCTCTCTTTCAGCTCCTTTTCAGTTTCCTACTTCCTATGGTTTGTCTGCCAAAAGTAACATTCACACAAACCCAAGTACTTTCGATGACTAAAAATTATGAAAAAAATAATATTTTGTGCTGTGGAAAACCCCAGCAATATAACACATATTAAAAGAAAAACCCAAACATTTTTTCCTTAAAAACATTTTATAAGTTATGATAGCTGGCAGGATTATTCTGGAAGTCTGCATGAGTTCCAGCAACATTAGCATGACACAAGTTAAACTCCCAACATGTTTCACTGATACAAGCAGGAAACAGAAATTCCAGAAAAAACTCTCAGCACATGAAATCAAATCACCACACAGAGTACCTTTCTTTTTCTGTAATATTTTATTTATATAGAAATACTTAAAAAAACATGAAGTAGCACCATTACTTAAGTTTTACTTTTATTATGTAGAACTTTAAATGTCAGAAAAATAAAACTCTTGATACAATTTCAAATCTTGTCTCAGCAAATATAATATTAGTATTTGACCATGAGGTTAAAGGCCCTTTATCATAAAATAAAATATACTTTGTTTTTAAACTTTGCTCAGTAAAGTACATTTAAGCTCAAGTAACGTCACCTACATATACATAAACAAGTGGTAAACAAATGTATTAAAATAGAAATACTAAAACTATAGTGGTGCAACAGAATTTTTGTAATTTCCACTGAATTCTATTTATACAAATGTTAGAAAGCTTCAACAGTTCCTTTTGACATATGTTTATACATTTCCATTTTTGTAATAATATAGAATAAAATATGCTTTATATCACTGAATAGAAAATATGCTGGGTGAAGCAGATTTAAAAGATTTTTTTCTGAACCTATAAAATCTCCATCCCAACAGAATACTGTTCAAAGCATTACACATTTTATGGTTTGTAATTCTGTTCACAATTGTGTGATATTAAAATAATACAGTGTTCTTTGCCATAAGGCCATACTAAAATAAAAAAGATTTAACCCAGCTACAAAAAGTTCACTGAACTTAAATTAAAATACTTGTAAACATCTTTGCAATATGAAATATAATTTTTCAAGTCAAAAAAGAATAAAATACTTCAATCTGTATTAATGCAATTTATCTTTAAAACCTTTAAACGTTTTTAATATATATAAGAGATATGTTACAGTTTTGTTGGTTTTTTTTTTCTTTTTTCTTTTTTAAAGTCTGATAAAGCTGCAGTATCATGGTTTTTCACAGGAACTTCTTGCCCTTTCAAGAACATTCAGAAAAGTATCCACCCATAGATTTAATTATTTTGTAATAAGCATCCTAGAACTACCAGCACGTTTTACTAACAGTCCACACACCATTGTCATCATCATAAGCATCTTCTACTTTCAATTTTTTTTGTCTGTTTGTTTGTTTATAAAAAAGGGGAGTTTTGGAAGCTTCGTATTAAAGTACAGTGTAAAAACTAGCCTAGCACTAGAATGGAGTCGCCCGTTATTATTTATAGCATGCACCCGCTGTCACACCACCCCNCGGCCCGGCCCGGGCCCCCCGGCCCGCGGCGCTCAGGAGAAGATGCGGATGGCCTGGGTGACGGCGCTGTGGCACACGGGGCACTGCGGCTCCGTCTTCTCGCAGATGCGGTTGGCGCACTCCATGCAGAAGAGGTTGTGGCCGCAGGGCACCAGAGCCGCGATCACCTCGCTCTCGAAGCACACCGAGCAGTCGCGGCTGCCCTTCCGCCGCACGCCAGAGGAGGAGCAGGAGGAGCTGGACGAGGAGCTGGAGGAGGAGGAGGAGGAGGCGGAGGAGTCGGAGGGCAGCCCGGGCAGGTGGGCGCCCAGCCCGTTGGCGTACAGCGGGTAGGAGGCGGCCAGCAGCCGCCCGCCGGGGTCGCTGCGCACCCGCCGCGCCAGCGGGTNCGAGGGCGCGGGCGAGGGCGGCGCGGCGGGGCCGCGCTCGAACTGCGGCCAGAGGAGGGCGGCCCCGGGCGGCGGGGCGGGCGCCAGGTCGAAGCCGGGCGGCGAGTCGAAGGGCAGCTCGGAGCAGCAGTCCGGGGAGGAGAGGACGTCGCCGCCGCCCCCGCCGTACACGTAGCCGTTGGCGCTGTTGTTGTTGTTGTTGCCGTTGTGCGAGAAGCTCAGCGCCGGGCTCGGGGGGCTGTAGTCGGCCAGGCGGGCGCTGCCGCCCCCCCCGGTGCCGCCCCCGAAGTAGGAGTCGGTGGAGGCGCTGCCCAGCGAGCTGGAGCTGTCGTTGCGGTAGTTGCAAAAGGGCTTGCGGCCCGGGGTGGGTGTGATGCTGGGCGGCGTGGGCTTGCTCCAGAGGCTGCCCGTGCCGTTCAGCTCGAAGCCCACGTCCGTGCCGTTGGCGTGGAAGTCGTTCTCGTCCGTCAGCTCGATGATGCCGCCGGTGCGCATGGCGATGTGTGCCTCGATCTCCTCCCGGGCCCGGTCCACGTTCTCTGGCATGCCCGTCACCTCAAAGACCGGCTCCTTGTCCCGGCTCGGGGTCACGATGTACGTGTGCGTCTGCTGCTGGATGCGCTTGATGGTGGCCCCCTTAGGCCCCACGACCAAGCCCACCACGCGATAAGGCACCCGCACCTGGATGGTGGTTTGGCCGGGCAGGTTCGGGGGGCCGGGAACGGTGCCGTTCAGGGCTGTGTTCTTGTTCCGCGAAGCTCGGATCATGGAGAAGTGCTCGGCCGCAGAGATGATCTCCCTGCGGGCCATGGCCACATCTTCCTTTCTGCCCGTCACAACAAAGAGCGGCTCCTCCCCGCGAACCGGGGTCTTGATGTAGGTGTTGGTCTTTGCCCGCAGAGCTTTGATTTTACAACCTGGGAACGAGATGCGGGAGATGGAGGGCGAAGGGGAGGGGGAGGAAGGGGAGGTGGTGGGGGAGAACCGGTTACAACCCATTGTTTGGGTGCAGCTAGGGAGGGGTAAAAAAAACACACCCACCCGAAACACATTGCCCCCAACCCCAAGTGATCGCTGGCATCTCGTCCCGGAGCCTCGGTCACGGTGTAAAGTAATGTCAGCCCACAGCCCTGGCACACGCCCAAAGGCATCGCAAGTGGCCACCGACACATCAGCCATGCAAACTGCCCCAAAACTACCAACGTGCAATTCACAGAGTCGGCAACACAGAGCAAAAAATAAAATAAAAAAAAAGGAGCGACCAAAAAAAAGGGGGGAAGGAAAAAAAAAAAAAAAAAAGGCGTGCAGGAAAACTGNAAAGAAAAAAAACAACACAAAAAAAAAAAAAAAAAAAAAAAAAAAAAAAAAAAAAAAAAGAAAAATGCCCTCACAAACAGCCCTCACAAATCTACACACCCGCTAGTCCACATTCCTGCTCAGCACTTTCCTTTTGGAAAAATAAATCAGTTCTTAAGGTGAGGAGCAGAGGCTGTACCGAATGAGCCATATTCCCCACTGCGGATGCTTTATTCCAACCCCATTGTTCCACTTCGCCACTCCATTTCTCTTCCTTAAAAATAATCCACGATTTCTAACTTTAGGGTGGTGGGGGGGCAAAAGCACCGAGGCTCCGATTTTCCTCCCGTTTCCTCTTGCAAATCTTAACTTTTGCAGCCGGAGGAAAGGACAGATTTTTATAATTTTCGTGATTTTTTTCCTCAACCCGGCAGCTGAAAGTGCATCTCGAAACTGATGCATAACACTCCTCGGAAACATCAGGTCTGGTGCTGCACTTTCTTTGTCTGGGGGAAGCCGGCACTGGCCACCACCGCGCGGCTGCAGCGTTCCTGGGAATGGCCAGTGTCGCATCTGAGCCGCCCGCCCGGCAGCGCGGAGGGGAGACCCGCGCCCCCACACCCCCTGGCATGCAGGCACCCACCTTGTCTCCCCACTATCTCAGCGACATGTTCCGAGCTGGGCACCGGGACGCATTCAGTCATGTTCACGCTCTTTTTCCGAGGCTCGTTGTCGTAAATGGAGCCCGTCTCGTCGTTGTCCAGCCCCAGCAGGGAGAGCTGATCCAGGGCGATCTGAAGGGCTCTTTGGTCATCCAGGGTCTCTCCCCCGCCACCACCACCACCACCGCCGCCGCCGCCGCTCCCGTTCCTCTCCATGTCTGCAAAAAGCGAGCTGGGCATAGTCCCTGTGTGTGGTGCACCCTCCGCCTGCGCTCGGCTCAGTAGTAAGAGATCAGACACAAAGGAGAACCCAAGGCAGATGGCCAGCAGGAGAGAAGGGAAGGGAGGGTGGGCGACTGCTGGAGACCGGGGAATTGTTGCCTTTTGCTTGTATATTTTGTATCTTTTTTTTCTTTTTTTTTTTCCTCCTCTCAGTGCAATCCGGTTTATAAGATGTTCTCAGGACCCCCCCCACGACTCCCCCCACGAGGTTTTTTCGGTTGGCTTTTTTTTTTTCCTTTTTTTTTTTTTTTGTCGGCTGGGGGTGGGGTGGGGGGGGTGGGAAGAGGATAAGCGAGAGGAGCTCCGATGGCTTCCCCCCCTCGAGTTCCTCGCCGGCCACAATGCCAAGCGGCGGCAGCGTTTCTTTAAGGAGCCCCTCCCAGGCTCCACTCCACTCACTCAGCGTTTTTTTTTTCCTCCTCTCCCCTCCTCTGTCTGAGGCTCTGCTGCAGCCAGACGGCTCTGGAGAGGCGGGCGGGCGCGGGGCGGGGAGCGGGGGCCGCGCCGGGCGCCGCGGCGTAAGCGCCGCTCGCTGTCACCGC
>WAAE01018485.1:0-42388 GCA_013400495.1 Nicator chloris | reverse complement strand
CGGGGTCGGAGCCGGTGGGAGCCGCGGCCGCGCCCTGCCCGGCTCGGCGCGCCCCGGGCGCGGGGTGACGGCCGTGACCCGGGCGCAGCCGTGTCCCGGTGCCGGGCTGGGCCGCTCCGGGCTGGTGCGCGGTGACACCTCGGTCCCAGCTCCCCGCGTTTCTGCTCATAAAGAGCCCGAAGGGTGGGAACGCCTCCCGCACAGCTGTTCCAGCGTACCAGCATCTTACACCCGTCTTGCTAAACCACTAGAAAATAAATCACCTCTGCCTCTTCCTCGGACCTAGTATGACCAAATGACTTGCTTTCACCTCTACCACCGCAGGACCCTTCAACCAGCAAAAGTGGCTTTTTGGTCAAGCACGCTGTCACAAAGACCTCCCTTCATGGGAGGCTTAGACCGGAAAGTGCCCTCACCACTGTCATAAAAACACCACCATCACATTTGATTTCTCTGGCTCTTTTCCGTGCGTCTATAAGCATCCATACTTAGTCCTTGCCAGCTGTCAGGTACAAAACACTGACTTTTTCAGAGTAATCATATAAGCAACTGTTTTCCAGTATCAGGTGTGACAGGGAGTGACGTTTACAAGTGCAGCCAGATCTGTTTAGCCAGCTGCCTGTACAAACAAGTGTAACAAGTCACAGGTAATTGTTTACACACAGTGTTTATTGAAAATTACTGTCACTTCGTCAGGATGTTTGAATGTTGTATAACAAAGCTCGAGTGGATTGTTTTCTAGCAAGGGTACACATTGGTGATGTGCTTTCCTAAGTGCTGAGCTTACCAACGAAAAAACCTGAAGTTCTATATTTAAAAGATAACTTATTCTACAAATTTACTTCCATAGGCAGCAGTGCTGGTTTCCATAGGGTAAACAAGAGGTTACTTATAAGTGCTCAAGGATGATCCATGAGAGTTATAACAACAAAATAATACTTTGTTATTAAATAAAATAACATATTTTTTAAAGTCTGCTTCTTTGCAATCGTTTTAATTTAATGAGTCTAAAATCTGTGAGACAGAAGGTCACTGTACCCATTTACCAGACAAGGGCATGACAGAGATGAGCTGAGATGAGATGAGGTAAGGACACATCAGTGTAGAGAATTAGTGTTGTTGGAGTCCAACAGTGAGAGTCATAAACACTGAAATGGAAAGATACGAGGAGAGTGGTTGGGTTGTGCTGGGATTTTACCTGATCTTTGTTTTGTTTTTTTCACCTGACTCATCCATTTTTTTCTCCGTTCCTACGCCACCTGCTTAAACCAATCACTGTACTGTGATCTGAACAAGGAACAAAAGGGAAACAAGTTACCTTCAGGTTTATGTTCCTCTATAGAAAAAAATTTCCCAAAGCAAGATTCCAGGCAGAGCTGGCTTTATTTTTAATGTTAAGCGAGAATCTCTAATTAAAAATGCTTAAAATGCATTTCAGAATGAGCATGATACTTCCAGGTAGTGGGGGGAGAAGATGCATTTCTGGGAGAATAAGCCTGCACTGGTATTCCAAGAGCCCCATGAATCCTGTGGAATGCTCCAACATCTCAAGCACTATTACATTTTACTATTTTGGAAGACATTTAAGAGCAAACTACAGGGAATAATAACAATTAAAAAGTTATACTGATGTACGTTAAAACCCCCATGCACCAACAGCACAGCCCCCAGGGAGCACAGCAGCTATGCAGTAGTATGTTCATATGGCAACAAGCAACATGCTCCAAATTTGTACAAATCTACTCCCTCCACAAAAGTATTGCTTCAGAATAACTTAATCAGGTCTAAATTAAAGTGTTATCTATCCACAGAACGCCTTTCGTTCCATAAAACCTTGAAACATGCACAGAATTAAACTCCATCTCTGGGGGAGAGACCAACCATCTACCTAGCAATTTACAGCAACTTAACAAAAGCAGGAAGGGAGGATATATTACAGGCAAATACAGGACTCGTTCAGGAGGAGTGTAATTCTCAGTCCTTTTAGTTTCTCTCTGTTATCATTTCCCATTTGTGACAGAAGTAATAAAACTTCCTTCCTCCAACCTTTATTTAATTAAAGTGTAAGGTCTTTGGGGCAGTGAGCTTACTGTGTGTATATATACAGCACCTAGCATGAAGAGGTCATGAATTCATCTCAGACCTTTAAATACTCCTCTGAATACAAAGCATTAACAATAATAAGAATAGGATATAATTTTCATTTAGAATAGATGAGTTTTCTGTTTTCGATTATCACAAAGAATAAATTACATGCATCTCAGGGAATAATTAAATTAAGGGTTAAGGGAAAGTATTTCATACCAGAGACTTGTAACTACTCTATCCTGGTTTCTTACACCTAAGGACGCTGCTGCCCGCTGTTACAGCATTTACTCAAAATCCTTACTTGCCATAATATCACAAAATAATGGCCCAAATCCCACAGGTCAGCTCATCAGTAAGTGCAGGGGTATGGTTTATTCTGAGGCAGTGCATGTGATTACTGTGGTAACATACCCAAATTAACCTTCTGCATGTGCAATAAACTGCAATTAGCAATCTGCAGACAAATGACAAGTTCCTTCGTTTCCTGTAATATGCAGCAATACACAAGCCAGATTTCCTATTGAATCCCATATTAACCTACATTCGGTGCAGTGAAATCTCAGAGCACCGTGTCAGAATCTATCATCTTTCATTGATGTTAGCTCCACCTCTTGACAGTTCTAGACATTTATAAACAACTCATCCATAATCTGACCAATTTCAGCTGAAAATGTTTATCATTTTTTCACAAGTGTTGTTCCAGCCACTTTGAATAGTTTTACTAAGGAATGGGCCAAGCTCTGAGAACAGTATGGTTGTGTTAATAAATGACAAGAAATAAAACGGAGATTGAGTAGTGAGTGGCTTTGTGATGCCTCTCTGAGCTGGTAGGAGGCTCAGAGGTAGGGAAGCTACAGAAGTGCCTCTTTCCCTTGTGATAAGGAATGTCACATCAAAAAATACAAAATGAGAAGATGATGTTTCCACATGCACTTTCATCCCCATAATTCCACACCTCTCCCTTTTACAGAATTCATTTGCAAAATATTTTTTTTAAAAACAAAGATCTTCTGGGACAAGTTGTGAAAAGCAATTTTGCTGCAAACCAGAAAGTGTCTCGCACCTTTAACAGCCACCATCAGTCTCTGAAAATGTTGATACAGTACCATAAACCTGAACCAGTTCCTAGCAGCCTTACTGAAGTGCTTGTTTCCAGTGTAATAAAATAAAAAATATTTTGGTAATAGGCATCACATAACTGCACTTCCTTCATATGCCTTTGCTGGTAGTGTGACATGAGCGATGAGCACGTGCATGCATGGAGGGGATGAACTGCCTTGTAAGAATGCAGTTTTGTTTAACATGAGTGATGGAAGGGAATTCAAAAAGCATAAAGATGCCTTTGTAATAAATCAGAACTAACCAGCCAGATCACCTGCCCACTTGAAGGCTCTCCACCAGGGCTGTGAGTGGCCGCCTTCAGTTATTGTTCTGCCCTGACTCCCGCCCGTGAACCAGGGTTATCGCACAGCGGATCTGAATTAAGCGGTGTTTAACGACTGTGCCAAACAGAGTTCGAAACGAAAATCCCTTCTGCCTCTCCTTTGCTCTCACACGACGTGTTTGGAGTTCATCCTCCCGGGCCGCTGCCGCGAGCAGCTCTCCTTCTCTCCGTGTCCCAGTGGAGCGCTCCCCGCTCGGCGGCGGCGGGATTGGAGCCCTTTGTTACCGTGGCCCGTGGGCCAGCGCTGCGGCTGCCGTGCAGCACCGGCCGCTCCAGGCTGCAGGCACCCGCCGCACTTGTGGGCACTCTGTTCAGCTGGGGATGGATTAAAAAGGGAGAAAAAAAAAAAATAGAAAGATTTATATCTGTATGTTTAGACTGGGCTAGATAACTCATAGATCTGTGAGGTACCTCATAACCTTGAGATTTTTTTAATCAGTTCTAATCTCTGAAACAGTAAATTATAATTAAAATTTAATATCATTTTAATATCTCAAATAGTTAATTATAATTATGGTCATAAAACATGTACAACCTTTGCTTCCTCTCTCCTCCATCCCTCGCCTCCTACTCAGAGCTGCTACATGAAGAAAGAGGAAAATAATTGTCCCTTTAATGGTAATTGTTTATAAACTCCCTTTCACAGAGACTGTGTTTATGTACAATGCCTAGGCAAAACCCAGGCACAAACGCAATACTCATAATAAACGAGTGAATAATACATCCCTGACCATAATTCCAGTGCTCTCTAACAAAACAATATCTAATTCCTGTCACAGAATTGCCTTGTAGGTTGAAGTTCAGCATATAAATACACATGGGAAAATATAAGATTTTAATTGATAAGTATTAATCATCATTCACTGCTGCCTCTGCAGGAAGCCCCGTGTTAAAACATCTAGTTAATATACGGTATAATGGATAGCCTTGAGGCAGAAGCCCTTGCATCTGTCTCTATCCAAGAAAAAATGTCAACATCAGCCTTTGTTGTAGCAAAATACCGTGACATCTGAATGGAGTTGCTGCTGCTGGAAAATTGACTGGCCCAAGTGCAATTCTTCCTAACGTGGATCCAGTGCTTAACCTAGAGATGAGGCCAAATTAAAAATCTTTATCTGTGCACACCTGTACTTAGGAATATTTGAAATCTGGTCTGGGTCAGAATGCTGTGTTTGTGGTGCATCTCCTCCTCTCTGAACAAACACATTTCTCATGTGATGCTCTCACTGCAACCACAAAGCATTAGCACTCACAAGAGCATCATTGAAGATACTCAGGCTGTTCATTGAGAACAAAGCCATTAATGATTAATACCATGGTAGGAGAAAATGTAGCAGTATTTCTTGGCAGCTGAAATGTGGCAATGTCTGTCGTATGTGCAAGAGACTCACAAATGCCTTCAGCTCTTCTTACATAAAATGGTTCTTATTAACTCTGTGGGAAGGGGAATCGAACAAATCCCCTGAACTAAAGAGGAGGAGATTTTCACATGTAAAACTGGATATATACAATACATCTCTCTCTGACTGACCCAGCAGATGCAGAGATGCATTTACGTATCACAGGCATTACTGTCCCAGCAGATGCTACAAAGTTGTCACTGACACAGACGCTTACTGTCCCCACAGATCTGTATTTTGGGAGGGAATTTTCGTACCACAGACACTACTGTCCCTACAGAACCACATCTGCTGGCCGAGTTATTGTTTGACACACTCTCTTGCCTCCAGCAGATGTGAGAGACTGCCAGGACAGCAGGCATTTCTGTCACAGCAAATCTCCATCTACAGGGAATTAAACTGCAGCTTAAACTACTGTACTCCCTAAGCCCTTAGTGTGGACAATGCTGACAGGAAGGAAGCAACATAAACCAATGAAAATGTGATGTTGGGCACCTAGAACATCACCATTAACTCTGCCTAAATATGTCTGTGTTTGGGGATATGTCAGGAGAAGAAAAAGAATTGCTTGCACCCTCCTCCCACGACGCCTTCAACAAATATTCCTTCAGAGAAACATTCAAAGGAAAAAGTGTCTGACACCACTTTCATATAATAGATCCAAAAAGGCAGAAGTCACTCATGACTACAAAGTTGACAACCTTAATGCCCTGTAACAGGGATCAAGTGCTTGGTCATTTCCATCTTTCTTTTCAACTGAAAATTTTCTGAGTTTCTAATTTATTAACACCAGAAGATTTGATCCCCAATTCTAGAGGTGCTGAAATAAAGGGAAGGGCTTTGCTTTTAATCCCTTTAATTTGGGCCTTCATCTTTTGAGACTCTGCATGACCTCCTCTCAGACTCAGGGTCCAATGGCAGCAGCAGCCACGGGATGCTTTGCTCCTGTGCAGCTGTGCTGCCAAGCAGAAACTCTCCAGACATGAGGAAGAAAATCCTGGGCCTGTGCTAAGACACGACTGTGGCTAGAGTCTCCCTCTGGAGTGAACTCAGCCTAAGGCCCATACCAACACATGTACCTACATATAAATAATATGTATGGTATGTGAGCCTGGACTTGGGAGCAGTCTTGGGCCTTTTTTTGCCTGAGTAGACGTATCCTTTATGATTTGGTACCAGAGAGAAAAACCCTCCCCTGCTAATCTGCAGTAACGTAAACCCTACTTGAAGACACAGCATCTAACTCTGGAATTCCCCTGTGGGGAGTCTGGGCATTCATCTTTATCTGAAGCATCAAGAGCTGTCCATTGGCAAAGGCAGGACACACAAATTCCCAGGGTAATAATCTGATACAGCACAGCAAAACCTATATCCTTGGAGCAGATTGTGGGAAAGCATCAAGAGTTTGGTTGCTCTGCCAAAGCAAACAAGATGTTTCAAGCCCCATCATCTGCTCTGCAGTTCACACCCTTCCAGTGCTATCTTTTTCAGATGCCATGCCACACTGGTTAGTGGCAATGCTGTTGTCATGTGTGACTCATTCCATTTTACTGGAAATTAGAAAACCACATGCTGCACTGAAGAACTGCTTATTTATGTAGTCATATAACCCCAGAGAGAACTCCTCCTGCCACTATTTGTATACAGATTATTTCCGAATTTTGGAAACTTAGTTTTTTACCAGGGTTCATCCAGAGGACAGATTAATCAACAGCACATTGCTCTTTCCAGGGTCTGTTGTGCCCTTCATACTTTCCAGTGTGCCCCCCTGGAAATGCAAATGGTATTTTAGAACAGAGTACCTCCGTTATTACAGGATGTGTGGGAAGCAAAACAGAACACAGGGAGCAGTGGAATTGGAGGTGCATTAGCAGAAGAGTCTGTCATGGATTTATTTCAGCTTTAGGCAGGTGAATTTCACCCACAAGGAACATCACAATTGACTTGGTCTTGTTTGTTTTCTTTTGTAATGGTGTGCCTTTAGAAAGCCTCTTCAAGCATTTCCTGAACACATCACAGTGCTACATTTAGTGATTAATGCTCAGTGTGAGTGAGATGAACTGGCATATTCAGGACAACAAAAAATTGCAGAGATGTCAACATTGCATTCTTTCTGTGCATTAGGAATTATGGGATAAAAACATTAATACTTTTAACCAACATTCTATGGTGACAACAAATCAAACGGGATAATTCTGAGTTCAGAAGCACAGGTCTGGAATCACACGGGATTCAAATAAGAATTTCCTATATTATGAGTTTTTCTAGTCTATATAAAATTGTTGTTGCTAAAGCAGCAGCACTAGGATCAAAAGCTAGATTTGATTGTGTGTTGGCAGGCAAAGGTTCTAAAAATTCCTAAACTAAAAGATTGCATTAGCTTTTACAGGTAGAGATAAACCTAGTCTTATCTTTAGATGAAGAAACTGTTAAGGAGTTTCAGGCACCAGACATTTATGAAGAAAGAAAATAGAAATGCGAGCCATTCTTTTTTAAAGGTTAGCATAGCTTAAACATTCCTGAAAATATTTATTATCATAACAGACTAGACCTGCTGAAATGTTCTCACTTAGGATTTGGTCTTTGACATTCTCAGAAATTCTGTTAACTTCATCAAATGGTTGCCATGAAAAGCAGAATTTAGCAACAAAAAGGAAAAGACACAAAGTAGTTAAAGGCCATTTAGAAAAAGACATTTGCTTTTAATGTTACTGACTACCCCTCAGGACCCAGATTAGAGTTCTGTTATGTTTTAAAGCATTGCTTTCAAGCTTGCTGGAAGTGTCAGACAATTTGAATAGATCTCCATTTTAATTTCCAATCTAGCAATATGGAACAGCTGCCATAACTTTGTGCAACGTGGCAAATTCAACATCCTCATCCCTCAAACGACAATCATTGAGAAGGGACTCTGAAAAAAGCATAATATGCTTCCCTTTTTACTGCCTTTTAGTAACTCCCAGTCAAAATTGTACTTTAGATAAAGAACCCAAACCCTCAATTTCACTTTTAACTTGCACTGTCTACACCAGGAAGCAAAGGTCTTGGGTGAAAGTTGATGGGATTTCTAGAACTATTTTTCCTTCTTCCAGCCAGTGGGCTGGAGGTTTGTCCACATCCTTCTGACTTGCACATCAGTGTTAAAGGCTCCCAGTCAGGATTTTTCCCACAGCTGCAGTGGGAAGTTGTAATGGAACAAGTCCCAGTTCAGCCTCACCAAATCTGCCTTGTGGAAGCCCCCCAGCTTCTACAGCTCTGGCAGCTGGAGTGAGAGTGTGAACTGAAGTGTGTCATCCTCATGCTTTTCCTGCTTCCTAGCAGAAAGAAAACGTTGAGAGGAAGATGGAAGTAACAATTCTCAAGGTCTTTGGTTTTGTTTTTTTCAGACCATGTTCACTCAAGAGGGAAAACTGAATCCAGAGGGAAAGCACTTTTAGAGTCAGATGAAAATCCTTAGCACTGGGCCCCAGTCTGGGACTGTCTAGACCAGGACAAAGGCAGTTCAGCCACAGTCAAGGGAATTTGTGTGTTTGGGGTATGGTACGCCTCTAAGCACAAATCCATGTTACATGTAGTTTGAGAAGGAGCATCACTTTAGAATGCTGAAGCATGGATGGTCTTATTCCAGGAACAGTGTTCCATGTAGCTGTCATTCTGTATTCATTCATAGATTATCTACTGTGTACACTTAGGTAAAGCTGTCTCCCACTCCTCTCCTTAATTCCAAATAGGAAACTCAAAGGAATTTTGGGACTTACCACCACACACGGTGCTGTCACCAGTGCACCCAATGGAAACATTCAGGGTCCAGATATCCTGTTGCTCCAGGATGGACTACTTGTTTCTATAAAAATAAAACACCATTTAAAAGTCTCTGGCATGTCTGATTTCAATTGCTAAATTAACATCTCTGTTCTCGTTTCTGCAATGCTTCTCTACTACCGAGTTTGTGGTTTCTTGCCTTCCACACGATACAACCAGCTTCCGACCCTGAGATTTCCTCCCTTCCATCTACATTTCTCATGAAACTCAATCTCCAAGCATGAAACCGACTCTCACTAATCTGTTTTCTGTTATCAGTATACTCAGAGATATATTTATAAATTAGGGAGGACACACATGTGGGTAATATGCATGTTTCTCACTTGAGTTTGCCTCTAGCAGTTGCCGTTTAAACCACAGAAAGCAGAACAGAAATATTAAGCTCAGCATTTTCCAAATGGGCTCCAGCTTTGGATGGCTTACTTGATAATCATTCACTTCCAGGCAATAAAAATGATTTCTTCACAAAATCAGATTTTAGCCCACCTTTTACACAGTCAACTTAGATCTCAAGGGAGCAGGGTAAGAACAGATAACACAGAAAGGCCAACAGGGCAGGTTAACTACATTTCACCTCTCCTGGAGTGGTTGGACGTGGCTGCCTGGCACTGGAAGCAGGCTGCAAGCTGGTGTGATCACCTCCAACACCTGCTTCTATCACTTTGCATTTTCTTTCATTAATGGAGATAAGTATTACTTTGAGACAAAAAAAAAAATTATGTAAAGAAGTAAATATAAAACAAGCTGCAATAAAGTGGAACCAGGACTCATTTAGAGATGGAAGCTTTCAGATTTGGAGGTTTGGCCATGGGCATGCCCAAGCCTTCCTCCACACACAGGACAGCCACAGCTCCCCAAGCTCAGTGGGGATCTGTTCGACCTGACTCAGACACAGATCTCATCTGCACAGCTCCTCTGGGATCACCAGCTCTGCTCCTGGGAAGGGCCAAATACTGATCCATTCCTTATGTTCACTGCAATTCCTGCCAGTGCAGCTCGTGGACACTGGTGGCATAAACACATTCACTCCACCTGGCAAAAAGCAGTTCTCTCTCAGCCTGAGTGCATGCCAAGAACAGCCTAATCTGCACAAGAAATTATAAGCCATGCAGCTATTTGCACTGAAACCCCTGCAGAAACAGCCCTCCCCCACTTCCTTCTCTGCTAGCTTGCTCTAACAGCAGCCAGACATAAGTGAAAGGAAAAACAATGAGAAAGGAAACTTGGGAGGGACAGGTTAGAAGCAGAAGGAAGAAGCAAAAGGTCTGACTCTGCAGACCGTATTCATGATGAAAAGCATTTGCACAAATAACCTAATTGCATTCTGTGGGACTGCCGGGCTGAGTAAAAGTGCTGCAAGTGCAAGCAACAATTGCAGAGGCAGGAAACAAGTAGGAAAGGAAAGAAAAAGGAAGCCTCACATGAATCAGACACCTGCACAGAGGAGAGCAGTCTCACACACAGCCCAGGAAAAACAAATCAACCAAAACACTCACTGCCTTTGAGTTACTGCAGAAATATTTATAGCGCCTTTCTCGACCTCTGCCTTGCTTCCTGGCAGGCAACACCACAGAAAGAATCTTTACCACTGGCATCCCCTTCTTCTGCCAAACAAGAAAGGAGTCCCTTCCCAGAGCTCTGCAAAGGCAGGAAGAGAGACCAGACAGGCTGCAGGAGTGGTCTGGTCTTCACCTGGGGTAGGATGAGCATCATTGTAGGCACACACTCACAGGAGGGAGCATGGGCATCTCTTCCTTTGTGATGAATTGGGGGAACAGCATTGATTTTGTATTGATTACTCTCAGCAAGGAATAACACAGGAGCCAAGGAAGTGATGGGTTCCAATAAATCCCTTGTCTTTTCTAAATGGTCACTTCTTTCCTTTCCCTACAAAGCATGATGAGGCACTGAAGAGAATCTGATGTCCAGTAACTGAATTGCTCCTTTTCCAGTGAGCTCGTTCAGGAATTCTCAAGACACCTTCTATGAGAGAACAATTCTAAGTTTATAAGTCATTAAAATAATGCATTTATTTATCAAAAGCATTTCTCCTAAAACGAAACACTAGAGAGCAATCCAGTCATTCCAATGAAGACATGCATTTGAATTCTCCGGGCTCACACTAATTGGCAGTTTTCAAAATGCTTCCAGTTAGGTTTGTCCATAAGCATGAAAAGGAAAATCAAAATATGTCTCTCTGAGATGAGCTGATGTTTGTGAAACAAAACTCTCAAATCAGGGATACCAGGGACTAAATTCAAATCAATGATGGTTTGAGATCATACATTAAAGATGACAGGCTCTCTCTAAATCACCTCAGACATGAAACACTTGCAGTACTAAGTCACAAACTTATCTGAAAAACACACACTACCACCTACTGGCAATTATTCATATATGTTATTTACATACTGATAAGTGGCAACAATATGTGCACATTTGATTTGCATGAACTTTGCTAGAACAAAGATCATTGTTCATCTTTACAATTACTAGACTTGAAGAAAAATATATTCCCGTGGATATAGTTCCCACAGCATGTGAGTAGTTATTGTTTTCTTTTCAATAAGAACTTAAAGCAGAATAGCTGTTTAGTGAAACACTTCCCATTTAAGGTGGTTGTTTTTGCCAGTAATGTAATAGGGTTTTTTTTGGCTCATCCATAAGTTGGTAACATGGTCCCACCAGGCTTACAGACCTTCCCATTTCCCATCCACTGTCCTGGAAATGGGCCATAAATTATTACAGTGGTGGTATGGGATGAGGGAGGAAAACTGGGGCAAGTGCTGCTCCTGGATACAACCACTCTTCTGCCCCAATCACACAGGAACCTGGGAAAAGGAGGACAGTGGCTGGATCTTTTCAAGATCAAAAGACCAAGGATCTTTTCCTTGGGTGAGTCCCTGCCTTTTGCTGCAGTTCTCACCTTCCTGCCCTAAGGTTCACAGTAATGCCACAGAAACACCCTGGAGGTAAAAGAGCTGGGATTTATGTACCAGAAAGAAGTGTGAGCTGTGTGCACACCACACACACCACCCTGGCTGAGCTGGGGTGATATTTTTCACCTCCATCCTCTCAGTGGAGACCTCTGCACGATTGCTGAGGTGGTGCTGCTGTGGATGATGCCTGATTTTGGACATCATTCAGAACAGAAAAATGTGCAGCCTGACTGAGCTGTCACCTCACCAAAAAGAAAATGTGCCAGGAAAGCCAGGCCTGACTCCACTGAGTCACGCTCCGACCTGCTATGCACTTGATCTCAGTCCTGCTGCTGTCATTTCTTGCATGAGATCAGCCTCCAGAGAGCATTTTGGTACGTGGGTGGCAATGCCAGAAAGATTGGCTGGCCCTGATGTAAAGGCTCCCCGAGGGCCAAAGGTGGAGATTGAGAAGAATTGCCCCTGCAGTTCTAAGGGCACCTGCCCACACGACACCAGGTTAAACCCCAGACAACTCAAAAGTCAAACCAGCAACAGGGGAAGCTCACTGCCAGCTGTTGCAGCCCTGCAGGAAAAACACCTTTTCAGCGTCTTATAAATAAACCATTCTATCCAAGAATGGCATTGTAGGTATATTAATAAACCAACATTTTGAAATTAATAAACTTTTGTACATTTACAATTAATACAATTTATAGTTTAATTAGACTTTTTTTAACCTGAGTTGATTTTCAAAATATTTTTTTCTCTTAGCTGAATCCTAGTCTTAAGTTTCACCAAGGGAAATATAGGTTGGATATTAGGAAGACGCTTTTTACAGAAAGAGTGATAAAGTACTGGAATGGTCTGCCTGGGGAGGTGGTGGAGTCACCATCCCTGGCTGTGTTTAAAGAAAGACTGGATGGATCTGGCCCTTGGTGCCATGGTTTAGTTGAAGTGTTAGGGCTGGGTTGGACTTGATGATCTTGAAGGTCTCTTCTAACCTGGTGATTCTGTGATTCTAATTATGCACCAGGTGTCCTGCTGGCAAGTATCAGACTAGCTCAAGACAGGCCTCCAGATATGCTGTGCTAATGCCTGACACTCAGAACAGACACTTTTCCTTCTCTTCAATATGTGCATTGCAAGTAGTATTTTAATTGGGCTCCCAATTCAGAAAGCTGGAATGAGCTCGTGAGTCATTTTTACAAGTTGACTCACATGCTACAAAACTGAAGGATTTGGTGCAGGGAAAAAGAAAAAGCAGAGGGTGGGTTTGTGGATTTCTGCACATCTCTGTCGTGGGGAAAAGGGTGAGTTTGTCCCTAGCACCCAGCTGCAGCAGCACAGGGGTTCAGCAAGTGCATTGCTCAGATGAGGCTTTTTCAGCTCTAACTGTTGAAGGAAGGATGTTCTGGGGAGGCTTTTGTTTCACGAAAGCTGTGATCAAGAGATTATATAAAGTATTATAATTTTGAGGTCCTTTTCCTTTTGGAAAAGGGATGAGTCCCAGCATCACAGGATGCCTGGTTTCAGGGTGTTTCAGTGATTATATTTCAGCAGTTCCATTTCAAGACTGGGCAACACAGAGACAACAGGGAGAGGGCTCCTCCTCTCCCTTAGATGCCAACCCTGCATCTCCAATCTCACACTAGAGACAGAGTTGGATTCTTTTCTCCCTGCACATCACCAAGGAAATGTCCCACAGCTCCCACTATAACCATGTGTTCCCACTGCACTGGCTGCATTGCTTGTGTAACCTCAGAGCTCAAACCATTTGCATAGGTGCAAGGGATGGGAACTCAGTCAGAACAAGGCAAGTGGAATCAAACCTATGCTTCTTTTTGCTGTGATACCTCAACAAGTGGTAAATCCCACATTTGTTCACTGAAGCAAGGAAGTGTGAACTGCAATACACAGAAACTGCAAGAAAATCCTTTTCCTTATACTGAGGAAAAGGCTTTTTTGACCTGTTACTTTGCTGTCATAACCCCATTTTAACATTTTTCTTTCCTTATTCTTAGAGCAATCTATACAATACACAAATGAAAGGCAAATTCAGAGAAGGCAGAAAATGCCAGGGTGTTTTTCATTGTCCTGAGGACAAATGCCAGAGCTCTTCTGGGACATTCAGAACATCTAGTCACTGTATCTTATTCAAGGGAAAAGCCATCTGTCAACAAACTAATCACTGCACAGATTCAGAGACAAGTGAAAATAAAAAGCCAATACAAATATGCAGATGAGGTTCCAGTCAGCAACTAGCCACAGAAAACAAACAAATCCCATCCACAAAGCCTGGCATTTGGGTCCAGCCATTTTTCACTGAAGTCAAAACTGGGGAGGGAATAATGCAAAGTGATCTTCAAACAGGAACCTTCAAATCAATCAATATGACTGTGGAAAGATGGGCATGACCCAAACCTGGATCCATACTCTACCTACATAAGCCAGTAACAGCAGCAGAACAGTGTAAGGACATAACAACTGAGCTCCTACCACGTTATTAACAGCATTAAAAGCCCTACTAGTTAATATTTAAACATTCAATAATACTGAACACTTTGTGTCTAAGCTCGTGGCTGACTGCAGCCTTCATTTTTGATCAGAAACACACTACCCCAAGGGAAGGACTCCAAGTGACTAATGTTCCTAGTGGCCAGGATTCTATCACTACTGAAAAGTGAAGCATCTGCCCCATGTGTGGGCCCAACTCTCATATTTTTTTTTCATGAGAGTGTTCTATAACAAGAGACTTGATGATATGTGGACTGAGATCTTTGCCAGTCCTCCTCTTGAAAAATGAAAGCCCTCTCCTGGGTCACCACAAGTATACTTTCTCAAGTACAAAGGCACGAAGAACACTCTGCAAAGGAGTCTCTTGATGTTAAGGTCCTGTTATTCCTTTATTTTCTAAGCCTCACTTCAGGATGTGCATGCAAATGGCAAAAGGACATCAATTGTTTTGACTCCGCACCAAGTTTGTTCTCGTATTGGTGAAAAAGATTGAACAGCAGAGGAAAATTGGAATATTCCAGAACATTAGCCTGTGCCATGTTAAATAAACAACCGAATTAGACTTCAGTTTCAGCAACATGAAACATGAAAGAAGTTCAGCTAAGCACTAGCTGAAATCAACCTGAAGGAGTCCGAACTTCTGAGAGCTAAAATCGCAATTGTTTCCTTAAAGGCATCACTTGAATAAAATTAAATGCATTTCTCCAAAAGCTTCACTAGCATAGCAACTGATTGGCCCTCGAGGATTCCTATAGATACTTGTCATTCAGCATGAAATCAGGTCAGCAGCTAAAATTAAACACCCACCTCTCCCCTGCACCGCATGTGGAGTCATCGCTTTTAGCATTGCTCAGCCTCTGCCTCCCCAAATGGGTTCATTCTTACCACAAGCTTAAAGGCTGTCTTATCAAGGAGCACTGATGGATACAGTCATTCCTGCTCTGAGATGAAACTGTTGGGAATCAGGCTCGCAGTCCCTTTGACTCCATCTGCATTGATTAGCTCTCGGGCAGCCTGCCAAGGCACTGTGCTGCCTCTTACCCTCGCCACTGTTAATCTGCCTCGGCGAGGCCTGCAAGCCCTACACAAACTGCAATTTCTCTTCATTAGTGTGATTCTGCCTGCATGAATCTGATAACATATGGGATATTATCATAAAACAGCCTATTTCACCAATTCATTTTCTCCTTTATGAAGATTATGAATGTACTGCAAGTGCATAGGCAGGATAGAACAGAGGAGTCTACTGTACAGTTTAGCTTTGATTCAGTTTCTAAAATGCAGATAGCCTTCCTTTTAAGTTCACATTTCCCAATAATCCTGTGCTAATATATTATAAAAACTGCTGACTCTCTCTCCCTGATTTTCTGTAGTTCATTATGGCTGATGCACACTCCGTGTCACTTGCCTGGATTGAGACTTTAACGATGAACAGAGCTAGCAGATGCCACACAATGGAAAAAATGGGAGCTACAGTAACTGTTTAGTCAACCCTAATCAGTGCCACAGTCTGACTAAGCATGAACATGAAACATGATCACAGTTTGACTAGGGATTATGTAATTTCAAACACATGCTTTATGCCCCCTCACTTCCTGCCTGTTTCAGATAACGCGAGTCTGTTGGAACGGGCACTTTCTGCACAGCTGAATGAGCACTTTGTCTGGGAATGACACAGATGCAGGTAGATTCCTACCTGCTTCTGAGATTTATTAATTAGCACGTGTCCCCATTTAATGAAGTCTGCATGCCCTCTGCTGGTACATGCATGCACTCCTAGGAACAGCACTCATAAATGGAATAGTGCTACACAGAGAGCTGCTGTTGCTCCTTGGACAAGGTGTGTGTGCCTGTCCTGGTGTGCTTACACGTGCAATATAGAATAAAATGAAATTAAGATGCCCTTTTATTCTAAACAACACAGCTGTTTCGCCCTTAAAACAGTGAGGTTGGTTTATGGCTCTGTTTTGATTTTCCTTGCATTCCAATTGCACAGTGCATGTCTCCTGCAGAGGAGATTTTGTATGCACTGATCCCTCAAGGAGTGGGTCTAAGGGGATGTTGCAGAGGACAGAGAACACAGGAGCCTGCAGCAACCACAGACTTGTTCTGAGCTGCCCCAAGAAAAAAAATAATTCAGCTTTCCAGGATTAATCCATTATAAAATGCTACACTAAGTCCTGGCTAATCTGTATCAATTACTGAGTACAGACACATGCAGTAAAGGTCATTGTAATAAGCAGTTCACTCCTTAAATTGCTTCCACTGCCAAACTGAGTCAAGATTGCTAGGGATCATTACTTGGGGATCATTAACTTAGCTCATCTGACAGCCTCTTCTGCAGACCCTTCTAACTCTTTATAGTGCCCAACAACAGCAACAGCAGAACCTCCAAGACTATGGAATGTCTCTTTTTCTCAAGGAAACAAGCAAAAACCACAGGATGGGCAGGGTGAAAGTGGCATCAAATGAAGATAAATATGCCCATATACTACCAGCTGCTGCCAGTGCCTGGAGAGGTGCTGACAGTTTCCTTCAGCTGGAAGGTTCCAGGAGAAATGGGACATACTATGCACCATTCATATATGGTAACAGAGCAGAAGGGGAAAAAACCATCTCCCTGTACCCTAAACCATGACAAATCCCATGAAAAAAAAAAAAAACAACCTTGAGAAAAAATATTTTTGTGCCTCACTAATGGCAATTAAAACAGTAACAACAAGGAAAAAGTGAAAAACTAAAGAGCTGAGTGTGTGGCTGACTTCCTGCCCTGGGAAGTGTCAGCACATCTGCTCCTGGCAGTGCCCAGCAGCACTGGCACAGGTAGCACTGTGAGACTGTCACAAGGGTTAACCACTGCATACCAAAGAGAAGGTGCAGGCATGAAGGGCATTGAAAACTGGCTGGCTCGGAGCATATGAAAAGCTGTGTAAATTTTAAATGCTGCTCATGTACAAGAGCCAACACTGAGTGTGGACTGGTGACCTATGCCAGGGAGGTTTGCCTTCCAGAGGAAGCTACTGCTTAGATGCATATCAAGGACTCCTAGCTATTATTTCCTTTCCTTTTAAACTGAGCAGTAGCTATTGCAGAAATGTGTGAGTACAGACCAGTCTAACTGCTGCAGGAGACAGAAATGTCAAACAGGCTGTCAGGAATAGGAATCAGAGTTATATTCAGTCCTGCCCAGATGAAAGCATAGCACAAAAATGACCTACAGTGGCATCTTCTCTATCTTTCTGTAATTTCACTTTATTATTAAACTCCATTCTCATTGCAGTCTCATACAGACTAGAAGAGGTCACAACCAAACACTGAAGCAAACACAGCATTAAACCCAATTTTATGCCCAATGTACTGCTATTTCAGCTCTGTTAAAGTACTGTGTGATCTGCCTGAGAAAGGAGGGGAGCCAAGAGACAGGTGTAGGCAGATATTTTTCAAAAGTGCTAAAAAGCATGAGTTTCACAGCAGAACACGTCTGGAAAGGAGTGAGGAGGCTCATGAACCCACAGGTACTAATATATTTTGAAACATGACCCATTTTACATTCAGAGTACAGAAAATGTCCACACTGTGGTTCTAATAAAGCCTGTGACAGCAATAAGGGACACTGAACAGGTACAAGAAGCTGTATGTGTAGGTGAGCAGGAGATGGAGCCAGGCCAGACTTCCTGCCATAAACACACACGTGTTATTTTTCCAAATTCAGACACAAGCTTATTTATTTCTATTTCAAGGATGTACACACTGTACTAGAGACACATTCTCAGTAACAAGTACCTGTCCCTGTATGGTCAAACTACCTCCCTACCATCCCTGCTGGCTGGTGATGTCTCTGTTAGAGCTGTGTCACCACCAGTGCTGGCAGCTCCCCACACCAACAACCCAAACTGCACAAACAACTCATCTATGGCTAAAAACCTCATTCTGGTTGTATGTCCTCATTTAGTATTTGGTTGGACTGGAAGATGAGATCATCTCACTTTCCTCATTCTGCTAAGAAGATACAAAAGAGACACAAGAGCTAGGAAACTGACTCTATATTTATCTATATTTTAATATTTTAATATCTATTTATATGTGTAGAAGTCGTGGGCAGATGGGAAAATTCTGCTTGACTCCAGGAACTCTTTATATATATATATATGACGTGGCTGTCCTCCATCAGAAACAAGATGCTGTTCCAGGGAGACCTGTGGCAGTCCCAGTACACCTGGGCTGGTGGAGCAGAGGGCTCTGAGCAGCCTCAGTCTCTGCCTTTCTTCCCACACTGCCTGCAGGCACAGCTGCTTGCCCTGCTGAAAGGTGCCTTTCCCACTGGGTGTTTGCAGCATATCTGTCAGACCAGGTTTCTGAACCAAACAGGTCAGCTGCCAGAGCCAGGGCATTAATTTTCCCATCTGGCCAGGATTAAAAACATGGTAGGTGTGTTTCCTGATTTCTTCCTACCATACTTGAAGCTGAGTGCAAAGGAAGAGGAAAAGAAGGAAATAGCATCTTTAGAATGAGGATAGGTAATAAATATCAGAAACACGATTACAACTTCCAGCCTGTGAGGACATTAGCAAAGATCTTCAAAGAATAAGATGTTGAGGTGCATTTGTGCAGAAGACTGAGCAGGATGGTAGTGGGAGCCCAAGAGGCCTTTCTAGTTTGTGGCAACCTTAGCTTCTCATTACTAATGCTTTACTCTGCCTAGTAATGGGTAAACAGTAAGATCTTGGCCAATAGAGATAACCACCCTTCAGTTTCAAAGCAGGAAGATACTTATCACTTTTCTGGATCCAGTTCACATCTGGGCGTTCAGCTCCTAAGATTAATGTTCATAAGGTTGTCTGCCAGGTCTTAATTTCTCCTACATGTCTTGATCGAGGAACAAAGAGTTCTATAAGACTGGATTTTATTCTCTTAGTCAAAACAAGTATAGAAAAAAGTTCTTCATTTCCTGTGAACAGATCTAGCTCACTTAGTGTCTTCTCATGTCTTAATCCTAAGATTATGTGACCTTAAAGCTTGGCAGTTGTTATTGCATGTATCCTCACTACCAACAACCAGCAGCAACCACAGCATCCACTGCAGAATCAAAGCAAGGGAAAGGTTTCTGTCACTGGTATTTTAAAAAAAGGAAACAGACAGTTTCAAGATTTTAAGAGCAATTTCTGTACTCAGAGAGATCTTAAAGCTGAAGTGAACTGGGAGTACTCACTAACAGAGACCCATTGATAAGCCCAGAGAATGAAGTCCTGTTCCCATCCAAAGAGCAGATACCCTGCACAGTACAAGTTCTCCTACTTCCACCTCAATCTTGTTCTGACGTCATGTCTAGAACTGAGAAACTTGCTCAGTCTCCACAGCCATTCAATCATACTATTCTTGGAATTACATTTGTGCCTTCAGGCCCCAACCAATTCAAGATTCAGTTGTATGAAGCATTCATAACACGAGACAGTCCCTGCCCCAAAGAGCTTTCCATATAAATAGCACTTTCTGAGAGCCAAGAGCTCAGAGTGAAGATTTGCATTTCTGTATCAGCCCATCCACAAGGATGCTAATTACTGCCAGGATAACTCTGGGTTTATGACGTGAAAATCTCGTCCACTGGGAATCAAGGCTCATATCCAGCAAAGCAGCCATCAGATGATAGTAACTATTTTTAGGCTCCTTCTGACCTTTCAGAAAGTAAGGACTCTTCAAAAGATGATTAAAATACTATGTGAATTATGCAGAGAGTTGAATAGGCTGAAGAAAATGAAACTTCATTTTGTCTTGCATAACGTCTTCGGTAACACGGTTAGATTCTTTTGGCCCACAACAGTCAGATTTTCCACTGAAGTGTCAGGATGTAAGCTGGGCTGGCTATTGAGTAATAGAGAGGGCTTTCTTATTTGTGCAAACTTGCTAACCTTCAAGAGAACAAAGAGAGATCATGAGATCCAGTCATAAGATTTGTAGGAACTCCTGCAGGGGTTGCAATCCTTAAAACTGTTTTGGAATAAAGACTGAGAGATGGGAGCAATACAGAAAACCTTTCTGAAATTATATCCAACACAGTTATTAATGATGGAATCAAGGAAGTTCTACCACTGCAGTAAAGGTCTGAAGGGCAGAGTTCCAGTGCATGAAGAAGATATTGAGAGGTAGACAGAAATGCAGAGGCAGCCACCTGCTTCTGAGTTTGGTCTCTAAAGGACCCACTGGCTTTCCAAGAAAGTACTCTTCATTTTGAACATTACTTCTGAAATCATTGCCCGTGCAGCTTTACACTGGCTTTTTGTGCTTCAGGCTATTTTTGTGCTAACATGGAAGTGACATAAAGGGACATCTCTGCACCTTAAAGCAAGGTACCTCAGGGATTCACAGCCATGTGGCCAACACCAGCATCCACAAGTACCTGCAGCTGGTGTGGTTCCAAGAAATCAGAGGAAAGATTTCCAAAACTTCGAGATTGCTGACCTCACCCTACTCAACAGAGATGCTGAGCAAGCTCTTGAAAATGGCCTCCCAGGGTATTTAGGAGGATTTGAAGAGAGATGGGCTCTGTTGTTCACATGCTGTCTTTGCCTGAGGCCACACTGAGCTGCTTGTGACAACTGCAGCTAAAGAGAACTTAGCAAAACTTCCTAATTAAAGATGGATTTCTGAAATTCCTTAAAAAGGAAAGAAGCCCCCTCTCCTGGCTTGTCACACAAGGCAGCCTGAGATAGGAACGGGGCAGCTTTTCAGAGCACCTTTTTCTGAGCTGCAAAATGCCTTTAACTGTGGTTTACAGTAAAGTGCTTAACACTACCTAGAGGTGGTGCAGCACTGACAAGCTGAGGAGCTGGACAAGTACCAAGCCATGCTCATGTCAGACAATGCCCCCTCACCAAATCATTACTTTCCAACCAGACAAAATCCTCAATCATCTGAGTGTTGAAACATCTGAGGCTTTGCTGCCAGACCTCTCAAAACAAGGGATAAAAGGAACAAATAGCCAGTGGGAGCCACAAAAATGAAGCAATTGAACTCAAAGAGAGGGGATTAGCTGTCTAGATAACCTGGGTGAGAAAGAGAAGCAGGGAAAGCTGGAAGCAGTTGGACTTGGCTTGTATAGCTGACTGAAGAGAAAGTTCCTGATGAGGAACCAATGGAAGCAGTCACAGGACTAAATGGCTGGGCTAGATGCAGCAGAAATGCTGTTCCAGTTGGCCTCTGCTGCACTAACAGCAGGTAGATCCAGAGCTGCATGGTGGCTGAGAGCAGCACAAGCAGATCAGCCAAAGCCTAAAAGTCCTGGTTTCTCAACTATCCCCAATAAAAATGAATGTAGCACAGGAAAGGATGGTAAAGGCAAGCAAGTGGCCTGTGTGGAATGTTTGCTGAGTTTTCCATGGGCTGTCAGAAGCTCTTTGAGCACTTCAGAGCAGCCATAAAAACAACAACAAGAAAAGGAGGAAACCAAAGACCACAGGCCAAGCTGAAGGCAAAGCAGTGAGGGCTGAGCACAACAGCCTGCAAAGGGTGCCCCTGAGTAGCTGCAAATCACAAAAAATGAAGTGTGAACAATCAAGACTTGCCTTTGCAGGATCCAGTGGCTGGGGACACCAAGGTGTGCAGGGAGCAAAGGAAGCAGAACCCAGGCTCTGTGCCAATGCAGATAACCAAGGGGACCAGAGGAAGGAAACCACAAAGCTCTGCAGTAAACACAGGGATTAGGAGAGGGGGTAGATGAACCAGTCAGACAAAATAACTGACCCAAAACTCTCTTCCCAAAACTCAGATGAGATTTGTGTTTTAAAAATATACAGTGCTTTCCTCTCCTCCCATTTCCTAGATGTATATATATATATAAAATATATATATATATTATTTTTTTTAACACTTTCTGGTTTTGGCCAGGAACGGGTGAGAAAGTGCCAGGATACTGCTAGAAAATCTGTCTGTTCTCACAGTGTTTCTGGACCAATCACGAGTAGGAGGGAGCTGGACTCCCAAGAGAGAGTCTGTTTCCATTTAATTTCCAGGCCAGTTTTGCAGACTTACAAGGTTAGGGTAAGGTGCCAGACTTCTGGGTGCTGCTGAAAAAAAACCTTGAGCCCTTGGAAACTTTTCTTCTCAGCAGCCAGGAGAAATATTGTAAATACAAAGGGAAGAGATTTGAGGAAACAATGATGTCACAATAGGAAACATGGAAGTTTAGAGCCCCCAATGCCACAAGAACCACCTCTTTTATTCCTTCCAAGGCTAGGTCTCTGTTCTGTAAGAAAAGCTATATAAGCCTATTTAAAGCATTAAGTTAAAGACAACTCCTGAGTTGCACAGTACAAAGCAGAGTGAATACAAATGATTTCATTATTGTTTAGTGTATCTTCCACTTCTGTATTTTACACTTAAAAAAAAAAAAAAGAGAAAAACAAACGGAGAAATGGAGAAATACTTCTCACTGGGAGCAGGCAGATGCAGGTAACATCTGGTTAAAATGCCAGAGGATGCCAGAGGGTTTGCCTGGCAAGGGGCCCTTCCAGGCTGCTCACATACTTGCTAGAATTCCCTGGGGTAGCTGGGGGTGTTTTGGAGAGGCCAGAGGAAAAATGTTCAGGGGCTGACGACTGAAAGGCAGGAAGAGCCTCCCTGAGAGCAAGCAGAAGCAAAAGCAAAGCCTTGTGGGAGCTGCTGGCGTAGGTGTAACTTGTCACAGGCTTGGTTTTTCCCCTCCTCTCATGGCAGCAGAGCCTGAATCAGGGTGTTCTGACTTTCAGCTCAGTCAGGCTCTGCTCTGGCTGCTCCACAGAACAGCCCTGGAAAAAGCTGAAGAGCCTTGTGATGACTCTCGGTGTCACTGAGCAAACAGTGCTGAACCTGCCGCTCCAAGGGCTCGTGGAGTCAGCACAGGAATTTGTCTGGCTTTTCTTTAGCACTTCCTTGGGGTTAAATTCTCAGCCCTTTTGAATGTAGTTGTTTTCTTTCAGCATACCAAAGAAACCACCCATTTAAAAATATTTGCTTTAAAAAAAAACTCAACCCATCCATTTTCAAAGACATTTTCTTGAATCCTGGGGAGGGAAGAAGGAAGGATCCATACTTTCAAGTTTGAAAGAAACAGCCAGCTTACCTCTAGATGCAGGTCAGACTTTCAGATTTTTGCAGTTCTGATTTTCAGATTTTTATCCTAATGTAAGTAAGTTACTTCAGTTCAACTCTTTCTCTGCTGCCAGCACCACGTTCACTCCAGAGGAAGCTACACCTATCCCCACTCTCTGTTTACAGAACTGGCACATCCAAAGCAGAGGGATTGCAGCAAGATGTCCCATACCAGGCACAGAGCTAGCAAGAGACAGAAAAACAGGATATAAAAGCATCTGCTTGACTTAAGGTAAGTGATGGGCACACATGACACATAAAACCCAGATTTTGAGAACTCCAAAATACTTCTCAGCAAAAGCAAATTCAGAGTAAGCTCACACTGACCTTTTCAAAAGACATTGGATAGGAATAGTTGTCATCTCTCCTAATATTGTTTCTAGAGCATATTCAAGAAACAAATATCACACTTCCCACCTCTGAGTCCAGCAGATGCAGGAATTTCTGAATTCAGCTGCATGTTTCAGAGACTTTCCAAGGTCTGAGCATTCTTGTTAACAGGAGAAACTTCTTTGAAGGTACAACCAGACCTAACAGATGTTCACATTTACACCTGCTTTCCACACTTTCCTTCCTACATGCATTTTTTCATGTTTATTTAGGAATTCTGCCTCCTTCCATCCCTCAGTTAAGACAGCCAAGCAGGACTTTCTGTGGTCCAGCGGGTCTTATAAACCCTCTCTGGAGAAATCTCCCTTCTGAAGGATTTTGGCCTGTCTGGCAAGGGCATAAATGCAAATGCAAGGAGCTGCTTTGGACATATCCTTGCAGGGATTCAAAACCCAACTGTGGACGGTCCTGCCATGGGCAGCCTGCTCCAGGTGACCTGCCTGAGCAGGGGGTTGGACAAGGTCCCATCCAGAGGTCCCTTCCAGCCACAAGCACTCTGATTCTCTGGGTATGAGCCCAGGACTGTGGGTGGCAGAGGACAGCAGACATGGAGACAATGCATTTTACCCACACTGACATTTTTTCACACCCCCCTGTCCTCATTTGCCTCTGCACAATCCTGAACCTCTTTTCCCCAGTGTTCCCTGCTCTGACGTCCCTTTCATTCCCTTTCTCCCCTACAGTGTTGCCTTGTAGGTGAACCCTAAAGGCAACTTTGCAACAATTCACCAGGAGTTTCCACTCAGACATGGAACGCAAAGAAACATCAGCTGGAATTTTGTCAGTCAAGACATTTTGGAGATATCCATGGGGAGACTGCCAGGAAGGAAATGCCGAAAAGCTAGCAATAGACATGCTGCTTAAAATTCATGTACCTCTCCCAAAGCTGGACTTGCTTTCCTAGAAGACATCCCATATTTATTTTTTAAGAATCTAGGAAAGTTGTGAAAAACAAGCTCATCAGGCAAGAGACAAGGTGCAACCTTGACTGTGAAACACCTACATGATTTCCAGTTGCCAGCTATGCTACAGCATCTCCCCAATCTTTTTTTGAATCACACATCAAACCTCTACAGGTTCTATTAAAAATCAACAAATATTATACATATGCCTGATTTAACTACAAAACTATTCTAATTGGAATCAAAGAGTGAAGGCTGAACATTCATAAATGTTACAGGTAATGGAAATGTGGGCTGGTAATTTGCAGCACTGCACAGATGGTAGGAAAAAAGGGCACCAATGGATATCCAAAAAACCAGCATAAAGGACATTTACTTTAAGCTTAATAAACGTATTTTAATGTTAAAGTAGTCATAATATGCATGAATGCTAAAAGGTGGCCCAGAGCTAGGGGAGGAACCAAGGATGAAACACCTGATGGTATTCATTAGATAAGGTGTCATCTACCACCTCAAAAGAAGACATTTTAAAAACCTCCGAAGACAAAGAGCATGTTCTAAAAACAACTTTTGGACATCAGCATCTTGGTTTTGAGATTATTCAAATAGCAGTAGCGTCTTTCACCCACTTACTTCTGGGGAGAAGGGCAATTACACATTATGATTTATAAAAATACAAGACCTCTTTTATGTTATATGCTGCCAAAAGATTACCAGAATCCCAAAGCTAGCTTAATGCTAGAATTATCTGGTTGTGTTCAAGCACTGTGGGTTCTTATCATTGGCAGAAAAGCTCAAGGCCTCCAACCTCCAAAAGTACAATTTTAAGTCATAACCAGTAATTGCAAATTAACATTGTGAATATTACTTGGTTACCCCATAAATTCTTTAGCACTGTAATACTTTTTTCAGTACCCTGAGCCTCGACCTAATGACTGCCCTTAGTGACTCAGGAGTGGGGTTTATGTTTGTAGGTGCTGAACTTTAAGGATTCTTTGAGCAAAAGCCATAAGACAGATACATATTGCATCTAACAACCCACTGGGGAACCCAACAGAAACACTAATTCTTTGGCCAGTCATGCAGCTGTAGGCTCCAGCAGATGTAAGGAAATACCCTAATTATTAAACTGCCCATTCTTCCCAATAATTTTAAATCACAGAGTGAATAACCATTTGGGCTGGTTCAGTAATGACATTTACCTGTCTAGGAAGAGAAGAGTTAATGGACACAGCAGATGGACTTTCCCTGGCCCTCCTGGAACCCCAGGGCTGGCAGGCCCTTGCCAGCAGCAGCTGCAGCCTTGCTCTCTGCCTGCTCCCAGCTCAGCTGCCACATTTCATGTCAGGACACATGTCCCAACACAGGAGCCTCTCGTGGCCCAGCAGCTGTCTCTTGTAATGGACTGCCCAGTTCACTGTTCCAGACACCAGCAGTTTCTCCCTGCTCTAATTCTCCTTGCACACATTCGTGCTGTTAATGGTCCCAGTGTGTCCTGGGCATAGGATGGTCCTGTTCCAGACCATCTCTGCTCAGGTGAGAAACAAGAGTAGTTTTGTCCTGGCATCCAGGCTGGAGACCAGGTAATCCTGTGAGTGAGCCGAACGGGTCACACTGAGGAGCTTTCAGGGAGAGAGCATTTATAATTTCATAACAAACTTCAAAATCAATATGATAAACACGTGCCCAAGTCAAAGACTCCTCTCTGAAGGATAGCACAGATAGCCATCTTCCTAAGTAGATTTTTACTTCCTTTAGCGGAAGCAAAATAGGGTGGATAAGTGCTGGGAAGTGTCTGTGAGTGAATTCACATTCAGAAGTGAGGCTCTTATCTCTGCCATCTCCTCCTCGCTGCGACAGGAGCAGGGTAAGCAAAGCCAAGGTTAGATCCTGTTCAGCTCACAATAGCAGCATGTGGTGCCTTTCAGAGCATGAATGCCAGTTTTTTACTGCAGGTGCTCTTGTGGTGCGGCCACGGGAGGAAAGCGATAACTGACATCCTTTTCCATTCAATTTACAGTCAAAAGAGTGTTTGTAAATTAGCAGTTGACTGGCTGAAGCTCAGCCCATATGGTAGCTGTTGTTCAGCAAAGGGAAAAAAAAAAGTACAGTACTTAAACCGGAAAGAACAGGCAGTCTGTGTATCAACTCCAGGCTTCAAGGGGGTTCTGGCCCACTTTCATTCATATTTAAATGTGCACGTTCACACTGGGGACAGGGACACCGAGCCTCATTTCCAATATTGCAAATCACTGCTTTACTTTAGGGTCTTGTGTGTTATACACAAAGAGGGGAAAAAAACGTGAATGTAGATTTGCATCAGTGTCCCATGAGGAATACTGAACGTTAGAAGCAAAACCAGCTGGAAAGTACATAAAGAGCACAACAGACTCCAGTCTGGTTCCTTTTTCAAAATATTTCTCTCCCTTTTGCCTTCTGATTGCAGCTCTAAGAGGCCCTGAAGTCACTGCCTACAGCACGTAATTCTGACCACAAATAAAACAAACCTCCCAGATAATTTCAAATATATCTATGAGGTGAAATGTAATGTAATTCTGAATGGAAATGCCAACTTATGAGGGGAAAAAAAAAATCAGAGTTTCTTTCCTTTCAGTCGGTTTAGACAAAGATAGGCTGGTATCAGTATTTCTTTAAAAACATTAAAAGAAGTTAAAAGGGGCAAATATATCCCACAGAACAAGAACAACAAACAGAAAGAATGACATTAAAAACTAAAATGGTGGAATGATTATTTCAGGTTAGTTTTAGCTTGGGGAGAGTACTGAAAAGAAATCAATGCAGGTACACTGGCACATGCAATCTTGCTGCTCTTTTGACTTATATTCTAAAGCTATGGAGTTTCCCAAGAAAGCAAGGAATAAAGGAGAATGGGCAAAGAGGAAAAGAGGGAGGGAAGGGAAAGGTGAAAGGACCAAACCTCATCTCTTTCACTTGGATTTCACTGCTCCAGTCAAGGTTTTTAAAACATTTATGGCATCGCTGGGGATCTGGAGCTGACACATGACTCCAAGGGGAGATGTAGTTAGTAAAATTATGATTAGCAATTACAAGTGCAGGGCTTGTGAAATTATGCTTTTCCTGTGCAAACGCATCGCAGAGATAGGAACTTCACAGAAATGGTATTTGCACATCACTGTACACATTGACAGCTAGTGCCAAGCAGCTTCAGTTTTTGTCCATTTACCCTTTAGTTTAGGATAGGACACAGAGCATATTAACAAGCCAAAAATGAGATGTGCCAGCCTAAAATTAAATAAAAACCAGTAAAAAGTAATTTCTGCATCCTTCCAACTAGTTCCCAAACTATCCAGTGTGTGGCCTTTGCAATCCTATCTTCTCAGGAACTGTTTTCTCTTCCTCTTGCATGTGAAAAGCCACACAAACATAAAAGGAAACTGTCCAAAAATGCAGGAGAAATAGTGGAAGTGACTGTACACAAATTGCTCTCAGACACACAAATCAGGTGAAAACACTGCTCTGATTTGGTTGTTTTAATGCCATTATACCAGGAATTAGAAATTAGTATCAGTAACACAGAAGACCTGGATTGCTCAAAAGGTAAAATGCACAAAAATCAACACATGGAAGGACTGACAAAGGAAAGAGGCTTTCTCTGCTTCAATCCAGCAATAAACCATGGCAAGAATATTCAATTTTCAGACCCTTTGCAGCTCCCACAATCTGGCACCCCCTACAACACCCTGGATGCCGACATGAAGGTAATTGCTAGAGAAACTGATAGGCACCATTCGGAGGTATTTGGAAAGAACTGTTTGCAAGCAAGCAATTTTGCATCCACTAAAACCCCGCTGTGCTAAATGAGAAAATTGCCTTTGTTGGTTCATGTGAAATTGGCCTTTTCTATGAATAAAGGTCATTTTGCTGTGGCTAAAGTGGTATGTGTCTTTTTCACAGTGTTTCTGCAATTTAAAAGTTGGTCACTTTGGAAAAGCGTTCGCCTTTGCTGTTGTGTTTCAGGCTAACTAATAAAGGTATTTAGATCACAGAACTAAAAGAAATCACTGAAGTTACATCTGAGGAAGATGCACATGTGCATACTATATGGGTTGTCACAGAACAGACACATTAGGAACAAAAAATGATTATTCAAGGTTATATATTCAAGCTTATCTATAATTATCCAAGTTTACTACCTTTAAAAAGTAGTTTCGAGCAGCTAAAAGTTAGCTACACATCTCACAGTATCAATATAAGCATTGTTATTACATACTGTATTTCTGCAGGTTTCATTAGCAAGGTCAGGAGTCAACAGTAGTGATTTACAGTCTGCAAGAAGGATGATGTCACTGAAATATGGAGAAGGTCAGAATCCCCAAAGAGAAATTATCGTAACAACAGAGTGAGATCATTGCACACACTTATCTGCTCCAAGGGGCAATAATCAAACAGACCTACATGTAAAGCCTAAGCTGAGCATTAGATAAAAGCTACAGAGGCAGTAGTTTCCCAAGGTAATACAGCAGAGTGCTGTAGATTTTGTTCTGAGCTTCACTGATGAAAAGGCTTACTCTGCAAGGGTCTCAAGCCCTTTTGTTTCTCCTAAAACATCTCACGGAAAATGTTATACACACATGAATAAAACACCTGGTTCCATTTCAAACAGAAGCACTGATACCTACACAGAACTAAATAAAGGGGCTCATTAAAAAAGGAGTTTCCCTTTGACCTTCCATGCAAAGTTTAACACACAGCTTTTCCCTGCACTGAAATTCTACAGGCTGCTCAAGATCCCAATCTGCACCAAGACGAAAATCCTCCTAAGACCCTCAACCAGAATACTTAAAATTCCCTGATCTACAAGAGCTGCAACACTGCCTAACTAATGTTAGCTATCAAGACAAGAAAATTACACAAGTTTATACTATCTGAGAAAACATCCACATCCATATTGTTCTACCTTCTGCAGTGTTTTCCTGTGGATATGGGGGGTAGAAGTTGCTACGCTGTGGTAAAAAGAAAATCTGTCTTTACAGAACTGAGTGTGCTGCTAATCTTTGCAATAGGAATGAGCAATTCATCAAAAATTAAGTAAGCTTAAAATGAATTTGTAACCAAGGTCTCCTCTTATTCAGAAGTGGTGTCAAGTTGTTAGCTTGCCTCTTTCATCTCAAATAAATATAAATTGCCAAAGTTCAGTGCTTCTGAAGTGAAAAAGATGTCCTATCAGTACATTTAATGAAGAATTGCAATTGTGCTCCCACATGAGAGAAGCAGCTTCCTGGACGTGGGTGTTTCATTTAAACTTTTAAGAGGACATCAAAACACATTTACATGAATATAGATCAGTGCTTCCGCTGGGTGATTTAAATGCGTCTTACAGCTGTAGAGAACGATTTTCTCAATATTCAAAACATCCTTCTTAAAAAGAGGAATTACTAACTTACTTCTTTTTATACACATCAATAAAATCAGCTCCACCTCTGAACCCCCATATTTTCTTAGCAGCAACCCTCATGCTCCTTCTGTTTGCCCTGTCCCCAAACTCCAACGCTTCTGCCTGGCAAGCTTTCCGTGGCACACCGAGTTCAGGGTGAGTGCCCAGTGGCAGACACACTTCACACCCAAGCCTACCTGAAGCCATCACATATCCCAGCACAGAAATCCTGAGTTTGTAAAACCAGGTCTTTCCACTACCACCAGTATGGGTGTGCTGGAAGAATGACCATCATGAGGAAACCATCATCTACCAAACCTGCTGACTCCAGCTGTGTCTTCTAGAACACCAGGATAATTTATTTTTATTTTCTTTTAAACAAACAAAGAAAACCCAAGGTTGTTTCTTTAGCTGGAATGTGAGTGTAGAGAATCAGTTTTGGACTCCTTCCCTGGGTAGTTCAATGTGTGCTCACTTTGCAGCTCATCTGTGTGGGTGAGGGCAGTGATGCTGCCCTATCAGCTGATCTCGGGAATGTGATCCATTAGAGAACCATCCTGCCCTGAGGGACCAAACAGAGGGTATGTATGGAAGGCTGCATGAATTAATGCTGCACAGACCGGTAATGACTTCTGATTAGATAACATAATACATCCCTGAGCAATCAGCACAGCAAAAACACCCCGGATTCTGCCACCAGTTCCTCCACAGGTACACGATTCACAGATCATGCACTTCCCCTAAGTACGGGTTTCGTTTTCTAAACATTGTACAGCAAAATATGTAGCATTCAGAAAGATATTTGCCAGGGCAGAATGAGAAAATACATTTCTTTACTGACTTGGTGAGTTCCTGGGATGTTCTCCCCTGGTTTTGTATCTCCAGAGAAAAGCAGCATGCTCTTTGAGAGTGTCAGCAGAAGTCAGTGATGAATATCATCACCAAGAAGTTTGACACAGCAGCATCAGAAAAGGAAATATGGCATGACAGAGGAAGCTCCCATCTTTGCCTTGAAAATATACTCATAATTCATAAGATTGGGTTAAATCCATGAAGTAAATGGCAGAGAAAATAAACTAGCTCCACTTAGTTTGCTGTAATTCCAAAAAGAAACTTTTTAGAGTGTAACAACATAAAACCAACATGCTCAAAGTCATGGAAAATACCTTTTGATTTAAAAATTAAAAAACGTTGCAAAATTTCAATCTCTTAAGTATCAGAAAATCATTATTTCTGCTAACCTCCTCTGTAATGACTCCATCAACCTTTCCAAAATAATGTTTCTTGTAGCAAAAGGGCCTTGGAACTTACCAAATTCTTATTTTCTCTTCTATAATCTTACCTCTAGTTGCACAACTCTCGAAAGTGAGGTTTGCCCATTTATCCAGTAATCATCTTTCTCTCTTCAGCCCTGATAACTGCTTCATCTGCAACAGCATTTATTGTCAACAAGAGCAGTGTGAAAAGCTTATTCAATGACTTTTTTTGCCCTTTCATTACTTATTCAGGATGATTAAATCTGGAGTAACTTCAAATTGATTTTTACCTCTGAAGTATCAAACACAACAACTTGCCATTTCTCTCCCGTTTGTTGGAGCGTTGAATAATTATGTTACGCAAGGCATAAACATTTAATCTTTCTCTCTGTGGAAAGAAGAATGGTCAGTTCACAGGAGCTGGTGAGGAGAGCTCCAGTTCAGTTTGCAGTCACATCTGGTATCCCTTGTCCAGACCCACAGAGATCCAGCCTGAGCACTTCAAGGAGTGATGACTTGAGACTTCTCCAGTAAAAGACACACTGGTTTGCTGAGTCAAACTGGAGGCTAAGGGAGGGCTGTATCACTAGCAAATCTTCAAAAAGTGAAATCCAAGGTCTAAAAATGAGAATAGAACAAATTTTTCCTTAAACATTTACCCTGATAAAAAGCAGGGGTAACTCAGCATACAATGAGCAAAGAGGGATGAATCAAGACTGCCATTTCCCTCCACAACAGCTCGATATTTTAGCAGATTTACTGTCAGCCTCCAGCCCTTCTGCTTTGGATCATGCAGACTCAGATCAAGAATCAGATCTAGGGAAAAAGGCATCGGTTCAGGGACTGTTAGCAGCTCTTCCTTTTATAAAGTGACCAATGTTTCCAAAGGATGCAACATCTTTTCTTTTTCAATAAGGATTTTGCAAGGAGCTTATCTGCAGTGAAAAAACACACCACCACTTTATAAAAAGTATTACAAAAGTCATTTTTACAGTTACAGTAAAAGACCACAACACAGACGTTAAGAGTCTGTCCCTCAAAACCACAGGTCTTTCATTTACTTGGTGGTTTGGGACTTTTTGTTTGTTGTTTTTAAAGTAAAATACTATATTTGGGGGTTCTTGTATGCATTTGTTTTTTTCTGCCATCATGGTGAAGCTGCAAACATTTTCCTGTTTTTCTCTAATTTGCTGCCAACATCAAACTGGAAACTCTTTTTTTTTTAATGAAAACCGAGATTCTGATGAAATACAAGACCTGTGGTTTTTAGGAAAAACAAAGTATCACAAGATTTGTCATAAAAACACAGGGCTGGCAACAGTAGCAATCTTATGTACAGTAGCCTGCTATTTATAGGTGCACTCACAAGTCTGCAGACATATTTCTGCTCTTCAGTAACAAACCTAGAAGAAGAAAGGCTCAGCAACAACTATCACAGATACCTGTCACATTTTAAGCCAAGAACAAAATGAAAGTGGCACAAACCCCAGATCCTCATCTGGCACAAATCAAACACGAATCAACTGTGGTCACCTAAACAACAAATTACACAAAATGTGATTCTGGTCCTAAAAAATCCTAAGGTCCTAAAAACCAAAGGCTCAGCTGTATTACAAAGGGCACTTCCATGTAATGGGCAGCCAAGGGAGGGACATACATTCCTTCATATACCCAGGGGGTCCCTCTGCCACACCAAGGCCAGAGCCACACCAGTCCCTGGCTGCACTGAGGGGTGTCTGACACTGTACATGTCATTTTCATACTCTTCAGGGACTCTGTCAACTGCTCAGTAACTTCCTTCACTGAACAGCTCCCTTGTTCCTTACAAGCTGAGGTTTAAGTTAACATCCACCTCCAACTCTTCTGGCTCCTGTTTTCCTGTGGCTGCCTGCTCACAGGACACCCTCTGGGGGTTAGTACAACCCCACAGCATGGACTGGGGAATGTGGCTCTTTTTTGATTGTCTCAGAGTGATTCACACATAATATGACAACGACATTGCTCAAGTCCAAACTCCTAATGTCAATACTAAATCTGTTTACACACAAAAGCAAGGAAACCTTTCAGACATATTTAGAAGATGCAGCTGTTTGACTTTTTTTTAGTTACCTATGAAGAAATGCATAGCTTAATTCTTTCTGACCAGAGAAACGTGTTGCCTGCAAGCTCCAGAGCAAAAGCAGAGCTCAGCTTGTCAGCCACCAACTCTTTGTCTACAGTTAAGTAACTGTGACACAGTGATGTTTATCACAGTTTTAGTATTTTCTCTTTGGAAGAAATGATGCTGATAAGCTCAAGTACAAGTGACAGCTATCAGAGAGCAGAATGGTTACTGTACTTCCATTTTCTATAGCCCAAACTCTGCCAGCCCAGGTTAGCAGAGGCTTCTTCATATGCTCTGGGGTGCTCAACCAAGAACCACAAGAACAAAAGAATAATTAAGGAATTTCCCTTACAATATTCTCATACTTGAGAAAGAGTAAGCTTTGTAATTTCATGATGTTAGGCCTCCCACCTTCAGGCAGTCTCAGAACTGCATCCCCAGTGGAACTCAGAACACCAACCCTGCAAAATACACTTCCATTCAGTTCTTCAGGCTCCACCTGTCCCAGCAACAAGATTCAACAGAAGCCATGATTCACTGGGAGGTCCTGGCAGAAAAGGGATTTAAAAGGTTATTTAGAGCTGCTTTCTGCAGTCTGTGAACTGGTAGCCAGGGAATTGCTGCTGCTGGGATTGCACAGCTCTCTTCCAACAAGCTCCCAAAAAGATGAGCCTGCCACAGTTTTTTTTACTGAAATTACAGGACAGCAAAGGAGACAGAGGCTTGTTTCTTTACACAGTCCTTTGCAGAAGCAAGGCTATGCAGAAGGGCTGCTCTGACTGGTAATACACCCTGCCTGTCAAGGCAGCCTATCTTTCATGGAGCACACTTGCACATTATCTATTATTGAACACTTCTAGAGCACAAAGCAATCTCATTATGCAATGAAAACAGTTCCTATAAAGGCATCTATGCAAGTGTGATGGGGTTTTTTCCACAACATTTTTACGTTACTCTTCCAAACTTCCCCTTTCACACCAGCTGCAGAACTACTCGCTGGCCTTGATGCTTACAATGTTGGATGTGATAGGAACAGACTAGACATTGTTTTAACACAGGAAGGTTAATTTAAAATAACCTTCCTAAGCTGTTCATACTGCAAGACAGCAACATTACAAGGAGAAGACATGGATTCATAAATAGGATCAGCTGTCAATCCTCAGAGCAGTGGTAGCAGCACTTGCCATGAACACGCTGTGCCGAGTCTCCAGGGGAAGCGCAGCTCAGCTGCCGCTTATGCAGCTCCTTCTGTCAGTCACTCACAGGAGCAATGCCAGGTTCCTACTGAAGAGCCTTGCTCTTGATCTCCTAAAGGTAAGTGCTACCACAACTTTCTACAAGGCTACTCTTGCCTTTCAAGAGATGAAAGGCAAAAAATGCTCCATAGCACACCTGCTACTGTATTTCAGCACCAGCTGGCTTTTGATGTATCTGTATCCCCCAGCAAATGAACCAGCCTTTGAACTTAGGCTGATTGTTATAAAACCATCATTTAAAGGAGCCTTAGAAAGATTTAAGAAAAAAACCCAGGACTTAAGAGTCACACACATGTATTAGAGGCAACCAAAAACCACTACTTAAAGGCTGTGTAAGTCCTGCCATAAAAATCTTTTGAGGGATTTTTGTCATTAGTCTCTACTCCCACATGACTGACCTTGCCTTTGCATCCTCCCCTTTGAACAAAGCAGGAATATCTCAGAGTGCTCAGGAGGTTAAGTCTAGCCAAAAAGTTACACTGCCTTCAGATGCAGCAAAGGATTAGAATTCCTGAAGCTGACATGGACTTTGTCAAGGCCTTTTTAAGCATAATTAAATCTGTCTCTTTCTCAAGATCAACCTTCTTACCGCTCCAAAAAGACAGCATGTAGGCAGCTTTGCATGATGGTCACTCCAAACTATTCTCTTGAATCCTACAATGCAAAGACCACTGAAAGTTGTTTTCCAAATGCCATAAAAATATCATACTGAGTTAAAAAGGCCAGGGATCATTTTGTACTAACCCTCTGAAAAGCCTGTTGCTTACTCCACAGCCATCTTTTTAGATTAACACTGTGGGTTTTTTCTTCTATTTTAAGAAAGTTATAATTCAGAATTATTGTTTTAATGAAAATATGTCAGAGGGGGAATGAACCATATAACTGCCATGGAATCATCACTAAAGCCCAGAAGTTTCTTAAGGCTTGTCTGTAACTCCGAGGTCTCTGCTCTATCAAAAAAAAAAAATAAAAAGACAAAATACTACAGGGTAGCAGTTCACACTGGCATAAATCATTCAGAAAGCAGTGACATCACAGTGATTTATTCATTACCTTACTTATTACACTGTAAAAGAACCATATGAAAAATTCTGGAAAGAGCTCTCCACAGATGGGAAAAAGCCAGCACTGAACTGGCGATGATGAACAATCTGCCTTCCATTTGTAATTCCACCTGAGAAGATGCAGATTTTTGCTGTGTTCTGTGGCCACTTCACAAAAAAAAATCTTGTAACAGTACTGAATTCTCCTCCTCCTCAGGGGGTATCAAACCTGTGTGAGCACACAGGAAACACAGGGATTCTGACTAAAGTTTTACTTTTGCTGCCTGGGCAAATTATTATTTATTGTTATCTTTTTACACCAGCAGCTTTTCTGGGAGAAAAAGATGCATCCAGATGTCTCACTGGAGAACAGTGAGACATGTCACTTTGTAAAGGGTGAAGGACAAGGCTTCTATAAGGCCATGAAAATGTTAACAGGAAAACACTACTGAATTTTGTGGAGGTTTTTTTGGTTTTGTTTTTTTGGTGATTTTTTTTGTTGTTGTTGTGGTTTTTAGTTTTTTTTCCTTGTTGTTGAAATTCCAGAATCAGCAAGTCTTTACAAAGATAAGCATTTTCAGTAAAAAGAAGTAAGATAATAAAAATATTCCTCTAAAGAACCAGTGGAGTGTTATATAGTCATGTTATACAGTTGCACCTTTGGTAAAAGAGGAAATGAATGAGGAGGGAGGAGGGGAAGAAAGGATAAATTAACAAATAAATTACTAAGCTCCTGTAGGAAAACAGCATCTGCTGCAACAGAAAATATCTGTCAAACAGCCCAAACCACACTATTTCATGGTATCTATTTTTTACTCCTGTTAGTCATGGTTTGCAGGAGTTTTAAAACCATGGAATGATGCAGTTATAAAAAAAACCAAAACCTTTTCAGTTTATTAATAGATGCTATAAAAATAAATACTAAGTTTTATCTTCTCTACTTTTGAGTGGATCCAAAGTAGCACAAAACAAATCAAAAAGCACACACTCACAGCAGAGGATATGACTAAGCCACATCAAGCAGACAGACCAAACTTCAGACACGCTGCTAAATCAAATTGGTATTTACATGTAAATATTTTATCTTGCACATAATCTATTTGTCTCAACACCAGTAAGATCAGCAAGGCCTACACAGACAACTCACGTTAGCACTGGAAGCGTTTTCCTTCTCAGGGCTGCACTGAGGCAGCACAGCACAGATACTGCAGATTTGAAAGTAAAACTGGTGAAGAACAACACAATATGAAAAGTACACACTTTTTCTCATTATCCCAACATGTCTCTGTATGGTTTAAAATAAGAGATTGTACTCCATGGATCAACTTCAGAACATTTTATAAATACCAAAGGACTATGTGCCAACATTACAACAGGTAACTAAGAAGCCTTTATCCCTGTTTCATGACTGTCCCTCTCCTATGTATGATGCAACAAAGAAAACTACATTCTCTTGCCTAGTTTCAACTCTTGGGTTTTCACAGGCAGTCTGGTACGAATAAGAACCAAAATGAATCAGAAGCTATGTGAGAATTCAAACTATGCATTAAAAAAAGTGGTGCTGACAAAATAATCCAGCTCATTCACATCCTCTCCTCCACATGCTCTTCTATTTCTGCTTCCAAAGGAGACTAGCAAGAAGCACAGAAAAGTTTACACAGCATTCTGAACCAAACTGAAGTTAGAAAGGAGAAACCCTAATAGAATAAGGAAAACTATCAGACACCTCCCCTGAAGAATTTAGGTTGATATGATCAGGGCCAGGAGAAAAAGTCACTTGAGCTCCCAATTCAAGTTCTGCTGCCAAGTCACACTGTGAGAGGTTTTAAGCAGACCTGCAAGCTTCTAGTCCCGTCTGTAAATGGCACTTGTCTGGCACCAGGTTTGGAAATGAAAAAACATTTCAGACAGATATACTTGAGGAAGCCCTCTCTAACCAAGAGTGCTGTTTTACTTCCAGAGTTTTCAAGCACAATGTACTTTACTTCCTGCGTAAAGTATGGGAAGAAAATTGATGTCCAGTTTCTCATTTATGTTGGAGATACTCACTCCCCTCACCTAGTGTGTGGAAACTGAAGTTTTCAATAAGGTGTGTTCTAAGGAGGGAAAATAAGACAAATCTTGCTCAGCTTTTTGCAGTACTGTCTTCCATATATGCTATTTTTGCCCTCTGATTTAAAGACTATATATTACTGTTTTAAATAACTGCTTACATGAAGAATGGAATAAAACAAATCAGAAATTCCCAATAGGCTTACATCTATTTACATATAGGTAACGACCTGAAAAGTTATGGGTAAGAAACAAATAAATTACAGAAATTAATTTAAAAAACAGTCAAAACCATTAAAGAGCTAAATTCAGTGCATGGTTTATTTGCAAGAAGCTTGCTAACCAGCTCTTACTGTAACTACATGTGACAAATCAGAAAGAAACAAATTGAATTGGGAGTTCCTAATCCTTGTGACAGGACATTCAATAGCGCATTAAATTTTAAAAATTGAGACCGATTGCAGCGAACACGCCTCTATTTTATTTCAATAAATAAACTGGTTTTGCTGTACAAAAGTTGGAAAGGCTTAAGTTTATTAAAACATAAGCCACAGATGAAGCATGTAAGAAAAATGGTATCAAAGAACAAAGTCCAGACAAAATTTTGCATCTGCTGCATGTAAAATACTCCACCGGCACTTAGCTGTGTCAGGAGAGAAAGGGGGCAGACACAGCTACTTATTTCTGCTGAGAGTTCTCTGCTTCTCAGCGTGCTCCACGATTTTTTCTTCCACATACAGCCCCTTTCTCTTTCTCACTGCATTCATGTACTTGCGGGCCTGGTTCTCCGAGTCTGCCTTCTCCCCAAAGTGCAAATACTCCTCCTCAGTCGTCGGGACCCAGAACGGGTCACTTGAAATGATCTACAAAAGGAAACAAAGAAAGAAGAGTAAAGTAGTACAAAAATTTATTAGCATATTTCAAGTAATCAGCTGCTGAACTAGAGAAACAGAAGTAGAGCAGATCCAAGTTGTCTGGAAAGCCTGCAATTAGCTATGGAAGCAGAAAACAAGAGTGAAGACACACTCTGCAGCTCTTGCCCTATGAAACCCACAAATAATTTCTCAAATTCAGCTGCAATTATCTGCACAGTTTGTTCTAAAAGCAATTTCAACTGCCCATCGGCAAACAGCGTCAAATAATGCTCAGAAAATTCTCAATATTCAAGAGAGAACTCCCTATTTAGAATATTATTGCACAACAATTGTATTAGAATTTGTCAGAACTGAAGATTTCTGCTCATTTCTGTGCCCTATGTTTCCCAATCCCAAGCCTGAGTTGGACAGATGGTTTAAAAATCACTGTTTCTAGTTCTAACACATTTAGCAGAGCTGTTCTTGCAGCTTTGTAGCCCTCCTCTAGAACAGATTTTAGATCTACCATGATCAGAGAATAACTGGACATGCCTTTATTTCCAGGTCTTCCAACACACCCCACACTTCTGGGACTACCACAGAGGGTATTACAAAGAACCCTAAATATGAACATTAGGAAGGGATGGAATTAACCATATAGTGTTACACAGGTTCTACTGCAAATTTCAAAAAGATCAATTTTATTTGATTGTAGATTGCCTCACAAGATGCAGTTACAGGTAATATATTTTTACTAAAAAACCCCAAAGATAATACCGTATTCATTTCTTAAGCAAAATCCTCATGGAAAAAGCAGTCCAGACAAGTATTAGTTACTGCAAGAACCACAACAGTTGTAACAACTGAGCATATTACTCTGTAATAATTTCTGACATATTAGCACTAGCACTAATAACTGACAAGGAGAGAACTAATTTTCCTAAATAATCAATTTTAGCTTAAGCCTTTTCTACTGTTGTAAACTTTTTCTTCTGACAAATCTTTATAATTGCCATATGGTAATTCAACCTAAGCAAAATTTCCTAAAGCTCAGGTTACACAAACTAGCAAGAAGAGGAATGAAATGATGACTGAAGATGGACGATTTTCCCCAGAAACATCAACAGTTGTGGAGTCCTAATTTAATGCCTCATCTTAAATAACTCCCAACACAACCACACAAGTTACACTTTATGGGAGCTGGAAGAATGACTGTAACAGTCTAATTTGTGTTAGGCAATATTGTAGATTCAATCTTGCAAAAATGGGATGTAAAGCTAAACCAACAAAAACAGTTCTAGTTTGCTACAGTTAAGCATATGCACAGACTTGTTAAATTAAGTGGGTATTACTCGTGGTGAAAGCAACAGACAATCTCAATTATTTACATGGGAAATGACTATGCACAGGGCTGTCTGGCTGAAAACCAAAAGCAAGTACAGCTCAGAAATAAACAGCCTGAAACTCAGCTTTCCAATTTTTTCTGTGTTTATTTTTTACCATAAATGTAAGGACTGTCTAACCACAGAAGAATCTGCTTGAGTCATACCCACTCTGATGTCTTGCACAGGGCCTTATAACCAATGCATAGAAACTTAAAGGTGATTCCTTGAGAGCTTACACCAATAAAAAAAGAATGGTCCCCACTCGATAAGAGTTTGAAAGTTTCACTGTTATTTTATGAACTAGGAATACAGAAAAAGGGCAATGAAGATTGCATGTTGAGTTGATGAAGTCGTGATGCTCATCCTGAACATCTTAATGATATAAAGCTACCACGGACTTCCCCTTTCATGATCTGCCTAAAGAGCTGAACAAACAAAAATTTCCAAGTCTAAGAACACAGGAAGAAGAAAAGGTGATTCATGCTCAGTGGATTTGCTTCAGACTGTACTACTGAGGGAGGTTATACAGCTACAAACTGGTAAGTTAAAGACTGTTACTATGCCCTTTGAAGACTTTTTTAATTGGCAAGAAATGTAACACTCAGAAATTACGCCCAGAGAGAAGCAGTGAGACAGTGGTTCTTGGAGAATGAATGTAACAGAGGAGTCCAAAAGTATACACAATTGAACTTACAGATCTAATCTACCTGTAAATATTTAGATACTGTAGTGATGGATGTTTAAGAAAATCCCCAGGTTTGACAGATTGGCTTTTTCAATAATTGATGAAAGACTTGCTCTACTGAAATTTTGCACTGGACATTTCTTCCACTGACAAAAATTCTTTATGCTCCAACAGGTCTCAGGGAAGTCAGTATAACAGCAAGTTTAAATGTACTATTTAGTATGTATTAGCCAGCAAGGGTAAACCTATTTCAGCACAGGGTTACAGAATCCTGAGTGAACCTTGTACTGCTACACAATGCAGAACAGTGCTGTACAGAGGTTAATTAGGTTTCAAAGAAATACCTCAGGAGATAGCTTGGCTTACCAACCTGCCTAAATAATTCAGCCACTACACACTGCTTCTAGAGAAAGATCTGGTGGCATCAGAAAATTTCTTTAAGAGGACCACAGCTACCTAAATGGTGCAGATCCACTACAAAAGATGAATTAATCAGCATGTGTTACCATGCCATGGTAAGCAATTGGAAAGAGGAACCTGGGCCATCATCTTTACGAAGTCACTGTAACAGTATTACGACACACAGGGGTGTTACTGACACAGTGACCCACACAAAACATAGGAAGTTTTTCTTTTTTCAAAGTTCTGATTCTGTGAGTGAAGGCAAAGGCACAAACTAGACTGTTCCTCTTTATTCATATCATATTAATGCATCAAGGCAAATGTTTACTGCAGGTGGCAACCATCATTCCCTGTGCTCTGTTAATACAGTGCAAGCATGCAAAAGGAGAATGGTCCCAAAGCATTGTCATCAATTTCCTTACAATGGGAACTGTCAGAACGGTGGGTCTGGGTTTCCTGGAATCAGAGCTAAGAAGCTTTTTAGGTCTTGAGCTATTGTTTGTATTCATGGGAACCACACAGGGATGGTTCTGGAATTTGTAACAGAAATTGAGTTTTTGTCTGCAAGAAGCCCTCAGTGATGAATTAGATTCTAAATGGACCATTCCTTCTGGAATATGGAATAGCTATTTCACAGAGGGCATTTACTGTGGATCCTGAAAGATCCACAAGATCAAAGAAGAACAGACACCCAGAAACATTATTTCTTCTATATTGCATGTCAGATTTCATTTAAAATTATTTAAATGTTTCTATATGCTACTTTTTCAGTACAAAACTAAAACACATAGCCTAAGATTCTTCTCAAAATCAGAAATGTGATAGCATCTTGACACTTTTCCAAAAAGCTACATTCCTAAACAAAAACTTCAATCAAAAGAGAACCAGACATTCAAAATACTATGCCTTCCAGATGAAAAACCTTTGACTGAAGTGATTCACTTAACCTCCTATCAAAGGTCTGCCTCTCTCTCTGCCAATGTGTTCTGTGTCTGGGAACCACTGAGCAGGGGGGAAAATTAACACAGCCAAGCCTTATGTCCCAAGCATAACAGACAGATCATCTCAAGAGGCACTAATATTAGGAATAAGACTCAGTAAACCCAACAATATTATGGTATTGTTAGCATTATGATAAAGTACATTTTCAAATACCACCATACTGTGTGTGACTTGGTAACTGGAAAATTCAGCACATTTTTTCTCCGGGAATTTTTTTAGGACTGGGGAATTTTTCTTTTTTAACAGCATGAACTAGCCAGTGGCTATTTATTACTCAGCACCAGAATTCTCTGACAGGGACAGCATCAGCCCTAACTGCAAACAGCCCA
>WAAE01018484.1:0-26148 GCA_013400495.1 Nicator chloris | reverse complement strand
CCAAAACAAAACAACAAAAAAAAGGAATGGAATTAACTATAATATAGTACCTTTAAAACTTCTAACACAGTTTCTGCTGGACATTTGATATCCTTTCCTCTTTATAGCTTTGCACCTCCAGAAAAAAATCGTCATCCTGGATTAATTTGATAAAGGTATTAATAGCATTAGTTTTAGCAAGAGGCCAGAATTTTCTTTCTTTTAGTGATGCCTCTTCTGTCTGAGATGACTCTGATCAGATGACAGAGACAGGGAGAAATCCTTGACTAGAAACTGTATGTTATGTGATGGTTGTTTACTTTATAATAATTTTGCTATGACAAAAACCACCAAGACAAGAATGAAAAAAAAAAAAAAAAAGGAAAAAAAAAAAGGATGAGCTTAGTATTTATTTTATCCATAAGAGAAAAGAAGGATGTTACTATAATAACTATAACTGCTAAATTTTGTATTACACAGAACTTTGTTAATTTTTGAATGATCGGAATATGTATTCGTCTTATGAATGTGCAATGTACTAATAATCCTATTTTTTTCAGGATAAAGAAATCAGATCACATTATTATCAGCCCCCTATAAAATAATTCTAACAGGTTTATGTATTTAGCATAGATGGAATTCCTTTCATGTTCAAGTCAGCAGGGGCTTTAATATCAGTTCCAGTGTAGCCGAGACTTTACCTGTGGACATTGCAATAAATGCTTATTGAAATACTCTACAATAATTAGATCTTTGAGCATGTGATAACAGCAAAAAGTTACCTCATCTAACATTTAGCAAAAGGAATTCTTTATCTTGGCTAAAACATAGTATTTATCTAGTTTTAAAAGATATTGAGAAGTTCAGAACCAAGACTGCCTTTCAAAAGAACTTGGTCTGAAAACAGTTCTCTATAGAGGTTACTTTTAATGGAAGAAGATTTACTGTGCAGGGAAAAAAAAAACAACAACATCTACCAACCAACCAACCAACCAAAAAAAAAAAACCACAAAAAACAAACAAACAACCTACCAAAAACCCACCTTTGTTTAATTGCCATTCTCTTCTTTGAGCAGAAGCCAGAGTGCTAGACAAAGTGCCGGCAGAATACTTGAAAGTTGTAAAGTATGAGCTAGTAAAGTAAAAGTATAACTTCATTTTTGTTTCTTAATGCAATTTGAAATCAAAAAAGGTTGGTTGCTTTCTGATTAGTCATTATTATCTTCTGCAGGACATTAAGTAACATAGCTGTGTGGAAACTTCATTAAATCTCTTCCTGCAGTTCCATGCTCTGTCACCCATTGATATCTTCCCCCCCACCCTGTCCTCCCTTTTGTTTTATTTCTTTTGTCCTTCCCTGTTGGGCCAGCTGCCAAAACTGAGGGTTCCTGAAGATCAGTTTGAAAACTTTTTATTCTCTGCTCACTTAATCTGTGTTCAGTCCTTAACATAATGTGAAAGGCAGAAAGACCTTCAGCCAGCAGTCAAATAGTGTATGATATTCAATGCCCAAGGTAACAGTATAAGCTTGAACTCAAAATAGTAACTGACAAAAAAAAGAATAGGTTAAACTGTAGGATTAAAAAAGACCAAACAAATACAGTTCTTTTATACATTCATCTTGAGTTTTGTGAGGTAGAATTTTTTCACGCCTTTCCAAGTGTGTGATTTAAGCAGGTGTCAGGGGGAGGGGTAATGTAAACAAAGTGTAATACTTATATGTTCCTACTTTGTTACTTTGTATCCACATGATACTTTATAAATCGTATTTCTTACATTTTCTAGTTTGGGGTAATATGTAACTGTGCAAATTAGCAGATTTCTAGTTAGAGGTTGAATTTATCATGCTGTGATGTTGACAGATCACATGTGTATATTGTGTCTATGTGTGTACTATGGGTAGTGCTCATCTGTCTTTCTAATTTCTTGCTAATACTTGAAAAATCATGTCAAGACTTAAAATAGGTAGCTGTGTTGTAGAAGCAACAGAAGATAGAAAATCCACAGAAGATCTGTCTCAAGAAATGTATCCCAGGAAAGCTGCAGATCATACTGCTTAGGGAAGCTCTCTTAGGAGATACAGCAAGTCAGTATTAAATTTTCTTTTTCTTACTGGAAAAGTTGATGATGCAAGCAAACCCTGTGAACTTCAAAAACATTTCTTGTGCAACTTGAGGCAAAAGTTAGGGAAGAATAAACTACTTGCTTAGTTAAGTTGGAAATTGGCTGGATGGCCAGGCTTGAAGGCTCAGCTAGCTGGTGGTGGGTGGTGATGGACAGTAAGGTGTCTGGGCTTATTTTGTCTGAGGAAGAGAAGGCTGTGAGGCAGCCACCAGGCCCCCAATTGCCTGAAGAGGAGTTTCAAGGCATGGACAAGTTATACTCTTCCTGGTAGAAGGTACACAGTGTCACACCAGAACAGATCCTGAAAAAAACCCAACAACAAAACAAAACAAACCAAACCCCAAAAAACCATAACAAAACAAAAAACCCAAACAAACAAAAAAACCCAAACAAAACAAAAACAGCAAAAAACCTAAAAAAACCCCAAAACCACCAAAACCCCCACCCAACAACAACAACAAAAAAACAACACAAACCAACCCCCTTCCCCCCCAAAATCCTCAAAACAAATAAACGAAAAAACCCCAAACAACAACAACGACAAAAAGCCCCAAATCAACCAAAGAATCATGGCTAAAAATTGCAGCTTGAGAGGATCAAATTTAATATTAGGAAAAAACATCTTACCTGGAGAAGTAGTATATCAATGGAACAAGTTATCCCAAGGCACAGTGGAGTTTCCATCTGTGAGGAGCTTTGAGCATTGTCTAGAAAATGCCAAGCCTCCAATGACTGTGCTGCTCTGGTGTGAGCAGGAACTGTAGCCTGAGCAGGAGCTGGAGGTGTCCAGAGGTCTCTGCAGAGCAGCGTTGGTATGACTTTGAGTGACTTTGCCCTGATAGCCATTTTAAGTGCAAACAATATAGAACAGAGGTATTTGTCTTCAGTTTTTGGCCAATAACAGATGATTTTCCAGTTTTTCTTTTGTGCCTGGCAAAAAGAGTTAAATTTCTTTTGACTGTTGTATTCAGATAATAGCTATGAAGTGCCTGGAGGCAACTGAATCACAGGACAGAAAGAGGTACCCCTCTATGGCTTGAGTTACTGCTTTTCAAAGCAGACTTACTGCTTCTTGAAAGTCTGGTGAAAGAGGAAGAAATAGCATGTTATGTTACATTTCAAAGAATTTCTTTTACAAAGTCTCGGTTGCTGTACAGATGGGTATGTTGTAAAAATATATATGGGAATGCTGTCTGGAAATCCTTTCAATTAATGAAAAAACTCTGTTTCCCTCTCAAGGTCTATGATAATGACCAAGTAGTTACTGGCATCTTTTGTTTCTCAGTTTTAAAACAGAAAATTCACAAACTGAAAAATGGCTGTGTATCTGAAACATTTCCAATGTTAATTGGTAAATATTTGGAGTTCAGAGGTTTTTTACGTTTGGATTTGGCTTTCTTTTTTTTAAGCAGTGATAGCCACATATTAGCAAGTGTTCTTTCTGAAGGCCTAAAAGTTGTTTTTCATAATTTAGGGCTATCAGATGAAATTAACCAAATAATATATATTAAGACTGTGTGATTAACAGTATTGTTGTCCTGTTGTGGAAAAAGTGTAGTTTTAACAAAACCATTTTAAAACTAATTTTCCCAGTACTGTGTGACCTTTTAAGCGAATCAGTGCCAAGGTCATTATTCCACCCGTGGTGCTCCTCTCTACTTCTGCAGTTCCTCTTCTGTATCCTGAACTGCATGCAATTTGCCTGAGTTTTAACCATGACCCTTGCTAAAATGTAGAGATTACAATGTACTAAGAAAGAGGTATTTGCTATATTTAAAAAGTGTCAGCGCTGATCTTTGTGAAATGTGTTGTGCCCATGGGGGAAGAGACTTAACTTTGAAGTAGGCAGGAATGAGCTTGTCTGGTCGGTGGGTTTAATTTCAGTTTACAGTGGCATCTACTGATCTGTTTGGCGATACTGTGGTTTTTCATCTGCATTACTACATTGGTGGAAGGGTTAGGCACTGCCGTGCTTTCAGAATGCCTGGAATCTTGTAATTTTCAGGGGCAGACTCTCAGCACTGATGGGTATATAAATCTGGTGATAGCATCTTGTACCACATCAAAGACGACTGCGGCGACTCATTCTTCAACTTCAGGCTATGTTAAGTGTGTGCCGTCCTTTCCTAATAAGTGTAACCGTGTCGTATCTCTAGGTCAACTCGGGGATTTTTCCTGCCTACTTTGACTCATTTCCAGGACTTTCTCCTGAAGATGATCCCAGTTGCTCATCGTCTGCTGGAGCTCTTTACTGAAGATACAAATACATTGTTTTGGTCCTCGTCTGTCCCCATTTTCCGAGTTGTCTCCTGGCTGAGGTGGTGCTTTGTCTTCCTCAGTCCTCACCTAAGCTGATGCTTCAGAGTTTTTCAATGCTGTTTGTACAGTATTATTTTTTTTCTAATTTTTTTTCCTTTTCTCTTTTTAACAGTGGAGGGACATCAGGATGGGGGTGGGGAGGATGGTTGTTCATAGAAAAGCAGACAGCCCACAGCAGCTATATATATAGATTTGGAGTTCTACAGCTGACTGCTGGAGATCTGAGTGAGCTTACCTTTTTAGTGTAACTTAGGCTGATTTAGGCTAAAATTAAGCCAGGAATTGCAAAGTCATTCCACAAAGAACAAAAACTATAGTCTCAGCCATGCACAGACAGCTGTGCTTTTCATACAGTCTACTCAGAAGCAATTTTCAGACCATGTGTGAACTCAGTAGAAAAGTAGCCTTTTTCAGTAGAAAAAGGCTCCAGTTTTGAGGTGCACTGGTACAAATTCTGTAGAACAGATAAAAATGAATATTGCAGCTTATATGAAGAGAAATAACAAGCTTCATTCTCCAGTGACAGCAATGACTAGCCTTTGTAGTCATCCAAAAGAATTCTTTTGTAAGAGAATAAATTCCACTGTGCAAAAGCAAATATTTGAAATGGAGCAAGGGGTGCGTGGGGGAATTTGGTACGTTTGTGTAACACTGTTGTGTGTAAAGCAAGTAGATATTTTTCCATTACAAATGGGGGAACTTGAAGGTACTGGAGATGCAGTTCATTGAATGAGTAGATATCTCTTCATTCTTTCTCCCTTTTTATTGACTTCTCCTTTGATATGCCTGGACTATTTACAGTCCTTACTTGCAGAGCTGTTATTATCAGTGCCCTGATGATGCAAAAGATAACACTTTTTAATGTGATGTGAAATATACCATGGTTTGTAGTCCTGTTTGTGTTTTTAAAGACAAAACGTGCCACTAAGTATCGTGTCCTCAGATACCACACTTTGACATGTTTATCTGAAATCGTGATCCTTTGAATGCTTTGGAAATAGCACTCTGGTGCACTAATCTCTGGGAAAGTAATTTTTATTATTGTTGGCTCCCATGTTTAGCATGCAGCTCTCAGCTGACAGACTCTGCACTATAGAAAAGTGTTTGTGACTCAGCTAACAAAAACCCAATGAAGGATCTAAATTAGGAATTTTGGTTTCGTGCCTTTTCTTTGTTATTACTGCATGCTGTCCTCTCTCACTGCGCTCAGTCCTTTGCAAGTGTGTGTGGATGTTGGCAAGACCAGACTCCATTAGTTTGATATAAGCAGCCATTCCACTTAAAAGAAAATTTACCATTTTCATACCACAAGTAGAAGGCACAAGTTCAGAAGAATAGAAGGCAAAACTTCCTCAGACTTTAAATTACATTTGAGTATAGATTGATTCCTTTAAAATAGCAACGCAGTGTCTGTGGCCTTCTTTTCTTGCACTACATTCATTTAGCTGTCGACCTTTATATGTGGCTATATGAAGGTAAAATTGCAGTGTGTATTTTCATAGTAGACTGAAGTATGTATGTCTTTTATAAATTCAAATGAATGTTTATCAGAATGCTGTTTATAAAGAAAAGTCAGAAAAATAAGGTAAAATATCTAACTGAAAAAAATGAATAGCTGAAAATAAAGTAATATAAAATCTCCAGTATAAAACTACAACCTTATTTTTTTTTACAAAATTTATTACTAGCGACCTCTGAGAATTCATGTCATTTACTAAGCAAAATATCAATCTGAGAATATACAGATTTTAGAAATGCTCTTGTGTCATTGTTATTGTATGGACTTTTCAAGCAGAAATTCTTGCCAGATGAAGAAAAGCAAACAAAACAAAAGCGTCGTGATCTGTGCATACTATACCAACACTTTGGGAAAAGGAATGAGTGTTGATGCCTCTCTTTTCTGTCCTTCCTGTAGGTGTGCAGGACCCTCACCACGAGAAGATAATTACTGTGACGACTAATGGGAGTATTCACAGCCCCAAGTTTCCACACACATACCCACGCAACACTGTGCTAGTGTGGAGATTAGTGGCGCTTGATGAAAACGTTTGGATACAACTTACTTTTGATGAAAGATTTGGGCTTGAGGACCCAGAAGATGACATTTGCAAGTAAGTTACTTTCCTTTTCACTTAGGAAATTCTGAAAGGAGGTGAGTGGAGATAAAGAAAAAAAGTATTGCTTGAGTTTTGCAAAAATCAACACTTGCATGTTAATTTATTTATAAAATGCATCTTTTAAAGTATTGGTTTATGATATTCTTTTATAGTGCTAGAGGAGGTTTTCATACTTGCAAGCTCTGGGGTGCTCCCATTTTTACTTCTGCATTCAGTATCTTGGCCGTAGATATATTACAACACAAAAATGTGATATATTTAGTCTCCCTCTCAAGTAACAGTTTTGACATCTGGGAAAATATTCTTGACAGAATGTTAGAATTATGAATGTCTAATTTTTACAAAGTAAATTTTGATCAGTAAGTTACCTGAAGCAGAATTCAGGTCATGACACAAAGTACTACACCGCTGTTTAAGACACCCCCACACACAACTCTACAGTATTTCAGTGGCCCTAAATTGTCAAGTTGTCTATGAAAAACAGCACTTAAAGTACTGTGCTAATTGGCATTCTTGAGTGGTACTGACTTTTTTCCTGACTTATCTTTTCCCTGACTTCAATAAGTATCCGCGTGCTAAGTCACTGGCAAAGGTTTCCGTAGGACTTGTGGAATCTCTGCTTCCTTCCATGCTTCTCAGCTGAAGGGTTTGTAATTTGGGAGAGAAACTGTTCTGACATAACAGGATCAGCACAGATGTAGTTCTGAAGCAAGCCATGTGGTTGATAAGGTTTTGGATGTTTTGTGAGGCAGCAGGACTGACATATACATTTCCTGTGGGAGGGTGAAAGAGGAGAGATCGTAAACTCTTGTATCCTGTATCTGTCTGTCATTGCAGCAACACATCATAAAAAGTCCTGATGTGTGAATGGTGGTACATTGTCTGGACTCTTCAGTAAATTAGATAGCAGAAAAAAATGTCATCTAAATGGCATATTCTCCTTTGATGCAATCCTGGGGTGGTACTTTACACGAGATTTTTGTTTCAAAGTAATTTTTTTGTTTGTTTGTTTTTTATTTTTATTTTTGTGTACATCATATACACACTTTTTTCTTGTTTTCAGTTTTTGTTTTCAATTTTTCTAATTTGATTCTTGTTTTCAGTTTTTTTAATTTACAGTTATTCCATTGGTTTTACGTCTTGTATCAACTTTTGATAACAAATTTGTATTTTTTAGAGGTTATTTTTGCACTTATCCTTGATTTGGGAGAAGGTGTTTATAACAAATAGATAAATATCTTCCTTTCATAATTCTAAAGGAAGTAATTACCAAGGCCATATGAGTACTGTATTAACAACTATTAACATATGTTTGCTTGAATGAGTGCACTCCCTTTGCACAATAAGTCTTTAAGTAGAAACTTAGCTTGCTTTTTCTTTTCTTTGCATATGGCAGAGTGAAGTGGCAAGTGAAAGAAAATCCAGGTAGGGTGACTCATTCGTCCACTTGCAAAAAGAGAAGTAAGATAAGTTAAAATATTTTATAATATTATAACTAGAATAGTATTTTAATTGGAGTACATTTGTTTTATGTAAACAATGTGCTAAATACAAAAGGATTGACAAATTAAGAAAAAGTAATAAGTCACTCATAATCTTCACTCAGTTATAAATTTATCGTGCTCGTATTCGTGCAGGGATACCAGGAAGTTATATGACTGCATTTCCTGATACGTGTCCTACTGAGGAAATAATGGGCTTTTCGGCTTGGAGGATTAAAAAGAGAGTTATATTTCTCTCTGAAAAAGATTTGTATTTTTGATTTTAACCAGGATTCCTCTAGGATTCCTCTGAACTTTAATTTCAGTAGCAAGTTCAGTAAAGGAAGAGAAATTGCACCTTGTTTGATGTAAAGGGAGTATAAATAACTAACAAATTAAGGAAATAACTAAAACACAGACAGATGAAATATGTAAAATAATTCTACACAGGACAACTAAGTTACCAGAGTTTGGAGTAATATCTCTTTATGAGTTATGTCTTGCATTTCTTACCTCTTAGCGTTCCTAATAAAATTATTTATACTTCTTCTAATACTTTCTGTAGAAAAATGAAGGGTTTTTTTATTGACCACATCCCACAGTATTTATTACTATATTATGTTTCTGCCATCTTGAAACACACAAATCAGTATTGTTGACGTAGATTTCTCAATGATTTCTCCAAGAGCAAGTTTATATGACAAAGGACAGAATGAAACATCACATGAAGTTTAATCTCTAATAATTCTATACCTTTAGCTCTGACATATGACTGAAACTAAGTAAAAACTGCAGCCAGGAAACATTAGAATCTCTATGCAGTGTACAATGTGTATCAGGATATTATTTTCTCCCTTCTCTAGTATATGAGACAACCTCATAAGTTACCTGCTGTGGTCATTGTCGCAGTTTTCAGTCTCTTTACCCATTTTTTAAGGTGCTCATTCTGGGTAATGCCAGAACTTTCTCCATCATCTCTGTAGACTGTGGTGCCCTATGGTGTCATCTCATAGAACTGATGAAAGAGTATTCTGGAGTATATCAGCTTAAGATAATTAGCAGTTTTTAAATCTCATAGTAATTCAAATATTGCTCATACTTTGGAGAAAAATGAAACTCAAACATACCCAGTTGTAGAAGCGTTTTTTGTTTGACATAGTCCTATAACAGGAATACAATGGTAGTGGTAACTAAAACATGTCATAGATGTATCCTGAAGCTGTGGCAAGTTTTTTCCTGGATCTGACCTGAGCGTTCGGGTTTCTTCAAAGTAAGTCCTGACATTTCAAGCTATTCAGTGAAATCTTTTCATCTAGAGCAAATACCACATTTTACAGATATTTTGCAGGTACCAGTCTAGCCTCTACTTCAAATATTTTCCCAAAAGCAAATCAAAGTGATCCTGCATGACTTTTTTTTTTCCCACTCTGTTTTTACTTGCCATTCAACTGACAGTATTTACTAATGTAGCAAATTTGCATTACAACAAAGTCTGTGTTTAAGGCCAGCCCTTCTGACTTAGCCTCTCGTGTAATAATATTAACGTGCATGTTCTGCTAATTCTCAACAGTCTTAAGCATGACTGCTGTGTAAGTTTAAATTACAGGGTTTTTAGAATAAAATTCTGCTGTTTTGCCTGTATTTAACCAGGTGATTTTTATCCTGGTTTTACAATGGTGATGTACTTCAAATTCACGCCCATCGTGTTTGCATTCCTTTAAAAATAGTCAATGTTTTTCATTTGTGTTTTTTGGTTTGGTTTGGTTTTTTTTACAATAGTTCTACTTCATCTGTTCTTCATCCTTCCTATGGACAAGATGTTAAGAATCCCTAAGAATCCCACTGTGTCCTTTCCAAAGTGAACACATACTCCACTTTATTTGGAATCTAGATCCGTGCATATGTCTAGAAGAGATTTAGGTTATTTAGTTGACGGTAGGGATATATAAATCTCTACAATATTACAGTAATTTCAGTTTCATACACTTTGTTTGATTTCAATTATGACTTGCGAAAGAAAAATGTTACAAGCAAAAAAATGCCCCTTCAAACCGACCAAGCAAAAAGGAGAAGTGCGTAACTCTGGGGTGTTTTGTGCAGTACTGTTTACTACTCTACTGTGGTAGAAGTGGCAGTGAATTTCTAGCAGAGGCATTGCGAATTTGGATTGTGCACGCCTGCCCTTTCTGATGAAATAAAATTGCAGTTTTTCTGCTGTTGATATGGTAGCTGATATGACAGGTCATTATTTTCATGATGCTAGCCCCTCAATCCTGTTTTAATCATAGAGCCATTAGAATTCTTTGCCAGACAGGACCTATTGCCAGGGAGCTGCCATAACTCTTCTTGACCAAAAACTGACTTTTGCTCAGCTGTTGCTTGTTGTTCAAATTTGTTACTTTCTGTCGATAAGAACATGAAGTGATAACAGCTTCATGATGAACTCCTCTGTGACAGGAAGACATAGATTTAGCTTTCTTCCAGCAAGAACATAGATGTCACAGTTGCCCTTGAAAGGAAGTCTGATGATGTGAATTGGTTGTACATCGGAGCATTGCAACACGAGGCAGAAATAGGAAAGGGAAAGAATCTTTCCTCCATCGGGAGCATGTATCAAACTTGCTCTCTCCTGTGCATGGAGTGACTCTAGTTGTTCATATGAGTAGTGGTTGCAGCTGTTCTTTCTAATCATCTGATGATTACAGTCTGACTTTTATTATATATAATAAAACACAGAAATGTGTCACAAATCCAAAGTGCAATTACTGTAGATAAGGTGATAAGAAGAAAATACATGAGCAAAAGGCTGTGGAACTAACTGATAGTAGAATAATAAATACCATTTAACCAACATCATCATATTAGGATGGTTACACTAATTTCCAACTCTCTTTAGCCCTCTAATTATTTAAATTATCAACTATTGTTAGTTTGTTTGTTGTTGGGGGGAGGGAGGCTTTTAGCAGCTGCAGATGTGAGCCTGTCCATTTACATGTATGAGTAAAGCATTAACCTATAGAAATTTAAAAACTTGTCTACTTGATATGTGTAATTTGTAGAACATTCCCCTGCAGAAAGTCAGTTAAGCTGAAGGCAGGCGTCAGTGCTAATAAAGGGCAAAATCTGTGCGACTTGCTTTCCCTCTTCCTGTCAAATTCAATACTTAATTTTTAATCCTGGAAATATTCGTCCTCTGAGGATTCTTAAGATGGTGCTTTATTATTCAGTGCCACATGTATTAAATTCACTACTTCCCCTTTTCGTGTTTCCTTAGGCTACTTTCCTTCACTGCAGATCTGTTGTGACTGAGCTATTGCCTTCCATTCATGGAACATCAAGATTCTGTGGTAGAAGCTGTAACCCAGACTGCCTCAAGAGTCATATGTGTTCCTAATGAATGTATTGTTAGGAAATTGTTTATAAGAATTAAAGAATTAGAAGATTTGGCTTAGTCTGACAACACTGAAAAAGGTGTATTAAAGAGGAAACATACAGACACTGTCCTTCTTCTGTGGTTATGAAGAAGGAAAATATTTGCTTAGCAATATTTTTTTTTTGCATAATTTGTTTCAAATGGATGCTAGACAGTGATAATTTATAGCAAACACAATAAAAAGACTAAACATTTTGTTACATAATTTTCCAGAGACTTTTCTGTGTAATATAAGACACTATGAGTTACTTGCACCATGTGGAGCTTTTTTTCTTGTTATTATTACAATTCTGAATGTTTGGTATGTGGAGGAAAATATGGATGCATAACTATGACTCTCTAATGCCTCAGTAAAAAAGACAACAGAAATTTTGCTTCTGTTTTGCTCCTTTTTATGGAAGCACTTTGCAACATCAAGGGAGTGCATATATGGAAGGATAATGTCAGCATCATTTTCTTCTATTCAGAAGAAATTCCATTGCACACCCTGCCCCCTAGGGAAGAAAAAAAAGTTTGTTTTTCTTATGTTATCTTGGGTGCATTATAGAGTCAATATTGGTATGCGTGTGAAGACCACAATAATATCAAGAAGTATAATTCTTCACATAAAGTAAGTATTACTTCTGGAGCTTTTGAAGGCAAAAAGTTCCTTATTGAGGTTTAGTTCTCAAGAAAATTGTTTTCTGGACACAATTGATGGGCTGACTTTACTGTCAGTGTTAAATTCTTCTCACTGACTGTGGTTACAGAGGGTCAAGTTATCTCCTGAGTAAGTACGAAGTTCAAGTTGGCTTTGAATAACTGGATAAAGACCTTTAAGTGAACTCAGTATTTAAAGTGGAATTGATGCAGACAGTGTTCACAGTGACCCATGTTACTAAGTAGGTGGGCTGCTGAGATTTTTAATGCTTCCCCAGATACTTCTGAAGATGAAGAGGTTGCTGCTGCCACCTTTATTTGAGAATTCAGAAAAGAGTCCCCAAAAATTTTAAGGCTTCAAACTGGGAAAACCCCCAAAACATTGAGTACCAAAATCCACAGAATCTTGAATGCAGAGAAGAAAGTTATAGTGAAGACTAAGCCTTAAAACTCTTTTCTTACAGCTGTTGCCTTAGAATTTCAGTGTGTTCAATCTTAACTACCTATTTTGTTATGAGATGGTCACCAATGATGTGATGTTCAACAAGAGCAAGTTCTGGATTCTGCACCTGAGCTGAGGTTACTCTGGGTGTACAGACAGGCTGGGGAATGAGAGACTGGAGACCAGTGCCACGAAAAGGGACCTGGGGATGCTGGTCCATGGCAAGTGGAATGTGAGTCACTGAGCCCTGGCAGCCAGGAGGGCCAGCCCTGTCCTGGGGGGCATCAGGCTCCCTCCCAGGGAAGGGAGGGGATTGTCCTGCTCTGCTCTGCACTGGGGCAGCCTTACCTTGAACGTTGTGTGCAGGTTTGGGTGCCACAATATTAAAAAAAAAAAAAAAAATTGTTACCGGCTGCCCAGAGGAGGGCCACAAGGATGGCAAAGGCTCTGGAGGGGAAGATGTGTGAGGAGCAGTTGGGGTCACTTGGTCTATTCAGCCTGGAAAAGTTATTCCTTGATTCATAACATCATTGCAGTTGCAACTTCCTCGTGAGCAGAAGAGGTGCAGGCACTGATCTCTCTCTGTGGTGCCCAAAGTGGTTCCCAGGGGAATGGCCTGAGGTTCTGTCAGGGCAGGTTTAGGCTGGATATCAGGGAAAGGTTCTTCACCCAGAGAGTGGTTGGGCACTGGAACAGGCTCCCCAGGGAAGTGGTCACAGCACCAAGTCTGACAGAGCTCAAGAAGAATTTGGACAATGCTCTTGGGCACAGGGTGTGACTCTTGGGGTGTCCTGTGCAGGGGCAGGAGTTGGACTCGGGGATCTTTGTGGGTCCCTTCCCACTCAGAATATTCTGTAATTTTGTGAGATTCAACACATGGGTGGGCTGTGCTCTGTTTAGGTGACTATGTATCAGTGAAACTGAAGTGTCTCATAATTGGCTGTAACTTCTGCAAAAATGAAACCATAGCTGAGTTTAAATTTATTATAGCTCTGTTCTGTGACTCAGATCCATTTGGAAGGGAATGATTCATTACTATACAGAGTTATAAAAAGCGTATGAACTCTCACTCCTCAATAAAAAATATTTAATTTTTCCCAAGTCTAAATAACTTGTTAATCATTTTTATTCAAAGTCTGAAAGGGAGACATATAATTTAAATGGTTGGGATGAGTTCTAACATTCAAGTGCCTTGGTTTAATTGAAATAGTCATGGCAGAGAATTAGTATGAAGTACCTAATTTAATCTGAAGTCCTTTTCATTGATGTTTTATCAGTGGCAGAAAGGTGGCATTTTAGGAACAGTGTGTAGAAAATGATATACAACTTGTGTTAATAGAGGCTGATGTAGTAATTTCTTCTGATGTTTGTGGAGTGTTTTTTTATGGTTTTGATTCTTATTTGTTCCATCCATTTGCAAGACAACTAAAAAATAGTGCCAGTACAAGAGAGGTTTGGATGCTAAATGGATAAATGGAGGATGAGAGTGAGGGATGAGGTCAACATTTGTAAGAAGTTATATTGATTCAGGAGCAGAGTCCTCTGATTATCTAAAAATTGTTCTTTTAGATATAAAGAAAATAATTTTATACTACAAAGGTTATTTCTCTCATGTCAGTTGAAATGTAACAATATTATTTCAATTTAATGAATAGTATTCTAATGAAGAATCCAACAGACTTAAAGTTCCTGCTTTCTTAGTATCTTAAAGGAAAAATGAGTGGATATTTTGCATAAAAAGAAACATCTGGATCAGTTTCTTTTCTATTCTGATTTCATTGAACAAAGCTATAATGGGATTTTTTTTGGGTTTTTTTTTTTGGGTTTTTTTTTTGTTTGTTTGTTTGTTTGGTTTTTTTTGTTAGGTTTTGGTGGTTTGGTTTATTTGGGGTTTTTTTTAGAAATATCTTCCTTTTGGATATTTCATGATTCCAGAAAAAACATTCCATGTAATTGGAACATTAACTCATCTTTCAGCTGGTTCCATCCTTTTGGTTTAGCTACTGTCCACTGTTCACAGTGTGGCAGAGGTGTGTACTCTATCCAGAAGAATATCCTTTCTTTTGGGTTCTCTACTGCTTATTAAAAGTTGCTTAATACCATTCTCATGATAAGAAGTTTATAAGTGTGACAAAGCAGATATTACAGGCAATAAAAAATTATAAAAACAAATCAGAAAAGCAAAGCTCAGTATGATTCTAACTGAGGCTACTCAGTAACACATATTTCCTAGGCTTCAAGAAGAGTAAACTCTTCTGCTGTACAGAAGAGGCTTAAAGCTGGGAAATTGTATTCTCTAAGCAAATCAGAATGAAACATTAGAAAGGAACAGTGAAGGAGATGCTTCTCTGAGCAGAGGGAGGACAGCAGAGCACAGGTGATATGATCAAAAGGTCAGGCTGCAGAAACCTAGAGACTGCATTCCTGCCCACCCATTTTTCCCTCAATTTCAGTAAATGCAGTATTCATTTTTAGTATCCACTGTTGCTGCAGGACACTATAATAGATATAATTTTGGAAGTAATTTGACACCTGTTTTCACAGCCCACATGAGTGTATAGGAGAGTGATTGCTGATAAGTGGGCAGTTGGCATAATCCCTTACTCCTTTTTCACACCAGAGACTACAGTCATTGACTTCAAAAAAAATTAGGCTCCTTAAAATTTCTTCCTGGTCCTCTCAATCTCAAGCAAGCTGTTTAAATAAATTAAACTGTGTCCCCACTACCAAAATATTTTTGTAAAGGGTTCTAATCCTAATTTATTGCTTCTAAAATTGTTTTATGTTACCATAGTTGGCAGTGTTTCTAATGGGGAAGACCGAAGTTATTTTCTTTAAATGTGAATGTGGAACTGCTGGATCTTGCTTCTTTCTAGAGTGCTCTGGGAACAGTTGTTATTGATGGAGTTCTCCTGCTCTCACCCTACCACTTGTTAGAATGTAGAAGTAAATCTCTACTTTCAGGGGCAGAAAAACATACTGTGAGCCTTCACCACCTGAGCTCAGGGACAGAGACAGACCCTGTAGCCACCTGTAGCTTCTGGTGTGGCTCAGTTTAACTCCTGATGTCAAGACAAATGCAAGCTGCAGAGTCAGGCCCAGCAGCAGAATCTAAAGTCACCCTGTGTAGTGTCTAAATATGCCAGTGTAAGTTTAGCATACACTCCCTTCCTGATGTTTTCTGATTACTAGAAGTCTAAGTACAGTTATGATGTTACACTCACCATCAGGTATATAAACAGGCATAGCAGACTTTCCAACTATCCTGCTCCTAGATGGACAGTGTGTTTCTTCACCTGTTGTGCAGCTTTTCCTTTTTACCTTTCTCCACTTGTCCTCTTCCTTTCTTCTCTCCCTCTCACTAAACGCTGTCCTTGCTTCCTTGAGTGTACCATCAATATTTTAACAAAATATGTTTCTCACCTGCAATTGTAGTCAGACAGCATTACCATCAAATATTTTCAGTCAGACAAGTTAGTAACAATCCAGTCTTGCACTCAATGCTGCTCCATTAGGATGAAGTAGAAGTAAAATCTAATGCAATTTACATCAATCTGATCATCAGGACATCTGAGAAGATGCATGTGCATCAGAAACTGTGGAAAGAAAGATGCATTATTATAAAAAATATTAGGTGGTCATGGGAGCATCACAGGGGTTTTATTAGGTAAAATTATTAGATCATCTAATTTTCTGAAAGTTGCACGTGAAGAGGGAGACCAGCACTGTAACACCGATTATTAAGACATATCTACTCAGACTAGCCCTTGATTCATAAACTGTGGCTGGACTAAAAATAGATTGGCATAATTTTATGACCATTAATTTATAACTAGTAAAACTGAGGTGAGAGGAAATTTCTTTCACTCCTTAGGTGAAAAGTGGTCTCTTGCTAGGGCTGGGAATATATTTTTTTTCTGGCTCATGGAGACTGCTCTGTTACATTACAGGGGTGTTGCACCTTCTGTTTGAGTAGCAGTTACTAGCCTGTCCCGAAGCAGAATATCAGATTTTGTGGCAACTGGTCTGTCCTGGATTGGTAAATCCTGTGTGCAGGTGTAGCTGTCAAGAGGTCACATTACTGTATTGCTGAGCTAAAGAAAATAAAGATGTTTTTCTTGAAATAAACCTAGATAGAGCCCCAGCCTCCCCTGAAGTAGGCAGGAGGGCAGGAAGGGAACAGGAGAAACTTATCCAGGTGTGTAATGGTGTTCTAATATCAGAGGCTGCTTGAGGGAAAAGGAAGCAGCCTGCACTGCCCTGGCAGAATCTTCACATTGCTAAAGATGCCCCTTATGCTCCTTATGGTTTTTTTCCCACCCAAAACTATACTTTTGAATATTGTTAGTAAATTGCTGAGGCAGTAATTTGCACATCATTGACTGGAGCCATTGCTGCGTTCCAGGATTTATATCCTGGAGTATCTTGGAGAGCGCATAAAGAAGAAATTCCTCTTGGGGACACTAGAATAAATATTTCTAATGTTGCTTGAGAAACAATGGTAAAAAATGTGCTTGTGGATTCACAGAAGGTGGAACAGATACATTGACCACTGTGAACAGTGTGAGTAGAGGAAGAAATTTTATAGTGGATTAGAAATAGTGCTTTACAGCCTTGGCTGTAAATGTGAACTCTAAGGTCCATTAGAGTTTTTGGTTTTCTACAAAACGTTGCTATGTACAGTAGGAACATGTGATTTATTATGATTGCCATAATTCCCAAGATAAAATATACCAGACTTTACAGAAGAGTCCTGGGAAAAAAGTTGGTAAGACATTTAGTTCTCCAAAATCTGGAAAGTGTAGTACTGTACAGTGCAGGATACTTATTCAGCTGATTCACCCTGTGAGGAAAGACAGCAGCTGCATCTGTATGAAGGCAGAAGTGCTTTGGAGAGTGTAGTGTGCAGTGCAGCAGGACCCTGAACTCTGGTGGTCATTTCCACACAATGTTTTATTGTAAGATAGTAATAATGATAATAATACAGGTAATACCTTGTATGGCAGAAGACAAGGACGAATCATAGGAGTACTACTGCACAAAACAATAAGAATATGTGGTCCTGTTACCATTTTTTGTTACGTGTGTTATTATTTTAACTCATAACTTGTGCAGAGTACTACAGAGATCTGTGGTCCACATATGCAGTGAACAGCACAAAGTAGAGAATTGGAGGTGAAACAGTACAGGAAAAGGTTTCATGTAGATGTTACCCATTTTTTAGTCCTTGAAAAAGCACCTTTCTAAGTAACTTCTAATTTTGTGGAAAATCTTTTTTATTTACTGTATTTTATATGACTACAGGAGAATCTGTAGTCGTGTGGAAAAAGGTAAGTGTAGCATATTTACTGTGAGTGTTGGAAATCTTTGGGACCTTCATGTACACAGAACTTCATTCTTTGTATTTAAATGCCAAAGTACATGGACTGGGGCATCATTTGCAGGCTTATTTATATGTGTGTATTTTTTCCAAGTTCACAAATTTTCCAAATTCTTCTTTTATATATAGTAATAGTATAGAATGGTATGAAATGTCATGCACTTTTTTGTTTTATAAGTCTGTTCTAGTCATAACATGCTCATTAATTTTTGGACCAAATTTAATCTGTATTTTAAAAAGGCTAAACATATTTCTTCTTCTGACTGGCATTGGGAATACTATAATTCTGTAATACAATTAAGATAAGTATAGTTAGTTTTTAAGAAATTTGATAATTGGTGTTTTAAAGGGAAGAGTTTGGAAAACCATCTTCTTTCCCTACCTCAGTTCTGAATTGCAGGATTATGCTGTCTCTTCTTATAAGATTTGTGCTCAAGTGCTTGAAATGCTGCGTCAATAGAAGTTGTATGGGTATAAATTAGTTTGTAGCAGAGGCTGAATTTTGTGGTTCTGTATTCCTGAAATTACTTGTTTATGTGCTTAATCCATATCAGTAGTTTAATAGATGCTTAAATAGTTGAAAGCTTACTGTCTGAACATAGAATTGTTTTTGTTTCAGAAGGTAAGGTACATTTACCAATGCACTTGTTTGTAATTTCTCATTCTTGTCCCTTTGTACCCACAAGGCAGATGTCACTTCCAGAGGCTATGGGATATTCATGTGCTTATGGTTGAGGCACATAAGTGTTTATTAGTGCACCTAGATACCAGTCATGAGGATTTATTTCCTAGATAAAGTTGTGTGCCAACTTTCTAGTCATCAGGGAAATGTTTTCAGCAATACAGAGTTTATGAACTTACACCAAAGTAAACTTTTGATACAAATGGGAGTTTTGGGGAAAAGAGACACATTTCTTTGGGCTTCTTATTTTTGCATGCAGTGCCAAAAAGCATTCACCAATGGACAAAAGCTGCTTTGCAAAATGTGTGTCTCACTTTCACGTGGTACTGATCCACAGAAAATGGAAATATATTTTCTAGTAGACTGGAGTGTGGTGATGCAGCAGTAAATTTCTCCAAATCAAACAACCAGCGCATCCTTTTCGTGAAAAGGGTTTGAATGTTTGAAGAGTAGAACTTGGGTTTTGAACTGTGTCTTGTTTTTCCTTTCCACTTGTAGTGTGGTAAGTGTATATTTATGATCAAAGTGGCTTACAGTGAATGAAAGGGAAGAGAATCGAAATCTAAGGAGTACACTTTTGTTCCCCATGTTTCCTAAATAACAAGGTAGAAATACAGAGAGATCTGTGTGGTTGTGTTAGAAGCCTGAGGCTGTTATTAATCAGTGTGAGAAAAGATTAAACAGGGAGAACTATGGCAACCATGTAACATTTGTGAATGAATCTGTGTTTCCATAAGGTAGTTCCTAATGTGCAGTACTTCATATTTTAAAACAGATGTATTCGAAGTAGGTTGGCGCAGAAACAACAATCCATATTTGGGGAATGGCAGTTAGAAATGTTCTCTGTTTATACCTTGACTGTCTTTATTTCATGGAAAATGTAGACACGGCAGGATACTTGGGGGTTTTATGCTCATTTGTTGGCTGGAAGTGATGTCTACTGCTAGAAGTGATGTTTGTATATAATTAAACATAATTTTCTGAGTACAAAAACTGACCTCATCAGTTATTTATTTGGATTATATCTGGGTTTGTTGTTTCTTTCCAGTGACTGTTATGACACAGTGTTTATAAGATCAGCAAATACAGAAACTACTATGGAAATTTATTTCACATCATATCACTGGTGTTCCATCATCTCTTTTCTGTATATATGTTAAAACATCAAGCATAATGATTTCATGACAGAAATCATAGAACATAAGTCTTTTCTCCGTTGTTGGATGATCTGTAATGATATCCAAAGGAGTTTCCTCTTGCAGGAGAAGACATTGCCAAATCCTCCTAAAGAGGGTGAGTCTTAGGCATAAATTACCCATGTTGTGAGGCTCAGGAACTGCAGTGAAATGACTCTGGATAACTTTGTTTGGAAATTCATATTGGAAAGACAAAATCCAGAGGGAATATTTTAAATAATTAAAATTTCATATTGTCTAGTTTTTGAAAAGTGTTTTCTTCCAGTATCCTGACTTTACCGTCAGTCCAAGTAGCCCCAGGTAAATATTTCTGATGATGTTGAGCAGAATAATCTTTACTGAACTTTTACCCTGCATGAGTATTTTCTGGTGCTGTCACAGAGCTGCCGTTTCAGTGAAGGTGCAATCTCCCTTCTGTACCTCCAGGAAATCTGCCTTCTGAGTTCTTTTCTCTGCTGCCTGTCTGGCAAGTGACATTATTCATAGGTAACTTTTACTGATGTGCACTGCTAGTGGTTTTCAATTCCAGGAATCTTGTATCTACTGTGCTGAACGGGGGACGGGACTGAATGGGCCAGTCTGACATTTGTATAGATATTTCTGTCGGGCAACGAATGCAGAAGATTATGGTGTAAAATTATGCATTTGAAAGGCAATGGAATTAATTAAATAGCTCCTCTGAAGCTTGCAAACTTGGGCAATAAGTGGTTGTGCCGCCTGACCTGGTGACACTGTAAAGTAAAAAAATAATACCTGAGTTAAAATTTCACCTTACATAAACTGAAAAGTAGTGCACAAGTACCTGCAGTTTCATCATTACCGATGACTTAAATTTTGTGTCATTTTATTTTCATCTCACATGATGTATCTTTTGTGTCTGTGCCTTTGTCTTTGAGGAAAATTTAATTTTGTTGCAGTGAGAGGGGCAGTATTGGTAGTAAAAAAGAAAGTTCTCCACTTGTTAAATGAATGATGGAGTATGCTTTGCTTTTTACAACTGTATTGCTATGTCTGTATGCTTGTTGCTTGCCTGAAATACTTTTTTTTTTTCCTCTCTAATCCAGCATGCCACTCTCTCCTTTTCTTCTTTGTTGGGGTCCTCCCATTTTCCCTCTGCCCTTTGTAATAAACTCTGCATTCCTCTCGTCCTGTCGTACATCTTTGCTGTATATTGGCCTGCAGGGAATAACAAAGCTGCTATTAGATACCATGGATTTGAGTGCCTCTGTCATGGTTCAGTTTTCCCTTTTCCACTCAGATAAACGTGAATCTGCCAAGCTTTGAAAAAAATGTCATCAAGCTAAAGGTTTGGCCTTAGTTTCCTCTACAGGCAAATCAGTTTATTTACAAAGAGCAATATTATCACTTACAGATGTGGTTTGAAAGTGATCTAATAAGTGAAGACTATGTAAGGTACCACCACTACCTCACACTTTTGTCTATCTCTACAATAGTGCAGTTATGTCAAATGATGGAAACCAAGACTTTTGTTTCATAGGAAATATAAATCTTTCAAGAACGGAAATTAAAATTATTTCAAATAGAGGTTGAAGAGAGAAGTGAGTGAAGTTTCTTTAGAATGATGGTGTTAAAATTCTGATTAGTAAAATATCATTTATGTTTTCATGATGACAGTTTTTAGTAATTTCCAGTGTTTCCAAAATTGAAGCTGTCCAAACCATTTCAGTGCTACTTTACAACAGTTTCTCTAGTGAACTGCCAGAGGACCTTGGATATTTTGGATCTGCAGGTGGGTGTGCTATGCCAACACCAGGAAAACCTCAGAATTCTATGTGCTTTAAAACAAGTTGGAATAGAAATAGTACATTGCCACACAAAAATACTGTAAAAAATTCAATAAGGATTCTTAACAACTACTAATTTCTTAATTAAAAAAACCACATGTTTTTATCAAAAGGGGAATGAAGAATAAATTTCACCTGTCGCAAACTGTTTGTATGGGCTTTCTAGATTTTTGTCTAGCATGGATCTGTATACAGATAGAAAGGTCCAACACCACTGATATGACAAAGGGTTTTACCTGGTGGATTTCTGCTTCTTACATTTTTTGATATATTTGTGGAATTCTGGAGGCAGAGGGAAGCCACAGAAAGGTCCCAAAATTCAAGCCAAGATAAACAGCCTGTCAGAATATGTTTAGGAAATGACAGTATAAACCACAGAAAAACATATAGAAAGGAGAGGAAAACATGTACCCTTGGAAAATACATTTCCTGGTTGGAAAGCTGTTGAAGCTTTGAGCTGCTTATGTTGCTTCCTTGCTCCTTTCCAGTAAATTGTCTTTGTTCAGGTTGTTAATTCAATCCATGTTCACAGGCACCCAGGCCTTAGGGGAGGGGAGTAGATCTTTTGCAGGAGGTATAACAGAAGGCATTGTGAGCACCATGCCTAAAGGCCAGAGCACCTTTAGTCCCAGGAAAGGACATTGGACTGCCTTTTGGGCATACATTTTACTTAGTAGTATTTAAAAAAATATTACAGATGCAGCACCGGAGCATTTCTTTAGTCATTTTCAAAGAGGTTTGTGTTTGCTCCTTTGCACGCTGCAAAGAATAGGCTTCTGCATTGATAAGTTCAACGTGCATCATTTTAATATGTCTTTACTCCATTGCAGTTGTGAAATGGCATCTCAGTTCTTGGTTATTTATCCCAGTTCTCTTGTGTTTCAAGTACAAGCTTTGCTTGATTGGGAAGTCATTTTCCATGGGTATGTTATTGTCCCTGCTGCTCCTTAGCCCCGTGACATCAACTGCAAAATTATGGAGCACAATAATATAAATGCTAAAGCATCTGAACAGCTTTGTTTTGTTGTTTTTGCAGAAAGTTCAGACATCAGTTCAGATGTGTGATGAGAGGAATTTTAGTTGCACAGGAGGCTTTTTGACAGGCTCTTGTAGCCTAGATAGCTGACAGGAATAAAGTTATTGGCTAAAAATGTCATTATCCAAGCTGAGTTTTACTTGGTTTTTCAGAATACTTACTTCCCTCAAGTTTACCTCTCTCCTAATGGAATTAATAAGCTTTTATTTGAAAGGTCCAGGATTTAAACTGTGGACTTTGAGTTTCTCTTTTACTTCAGGTGTACCAGAAGACCAAAGGGTGCAATAAAAAGTAGTGCAAGTTCGGTAGAGGCACTAAGCCCCCTGACTCCCCTCAACATCTTAAACCTAAGTCAATAAATGTAAATATTAGCTTATTTCACTCTTTAAAAATTAAAAAGGTAGGTAATTATTGCATATTCTTAACTGAAAAATAAAAAATATTATCTTTAGGAATTTCATAAGCTGATCTTGAAAAGAAAAAAAGCTCAGTGCTCCAAAAATATTTGATAAATGTGTTGAGCCCTGAGGCCTTAGTGCAATTAATGTACACATTGCCTTTGTAATAAGTTGTATACCTGATCATAAAGTAAAAACACTGGTGGATCTGTTAAAGGAATTAGTTTGTGTTTGGGGGAAAAAGATAATGATATAGTAATTAGTATCATAAGTTCAACAAAGATTTAAAACTGTGGTACATGGCAGTAATGGATTTTGAACACAGTTAATGAGCATATTCATTGCATTCATTTTTAATTAAGTGGAAAAAATAGTGGACCTTTAAATGGAGATAATAAATGTGCAAGTCAGTCTTGCACAAACATGCAACACAAGAATTTATTGCCTGCTGTCTAACTAGGGAACTGGGAATCATTATAAAGATTAGATTTACTGAAAAAAAAAGTCCAGAAAAAGCTTTAGTAGAAAATGTTTATGGGGTAATAATTTTCACATTAAATATAGTTTGGCATATTTGGTAGAGTGTGTGTGTGTGCATGTCTTTTAAAATATGAGCCTTTGCTATCATCACAGGTAGGACTGTTAGTACCCTTGAAAAGGACTCTGCTATTTACAAATTTAGATTTATGTGAGATGTATTTAATGTATGACTGCACAAGCAGGAGAACATAAAAATATTCGAAACCTCAAAACTTTCTTAGAGGTTTGTTATGCTCATGCTTAGGATACAAATTGTGGTTTAAGACAAAAAAAAACCCAACTTGGCTCGTGAGGCTGGAAAGAGCTGAGTGCTTGCCCTGGTTTAACCAGCACACACTCACCTTCCCAAACCACCGGGCTGTGCTGCCACGGGGGCTCTGGGGTTTCAGAAGCTGAAGCAGGGAAATGCAGCTGAAATGCTCAGTGTTTATTCTGTCAGTGGGCGCCTGGGGAACTGACATGAAGCAGGTTAAAGCACTGAAACCAGACGGACCTTCTAGAGCAGCGGCTTTCCGTGTTTTTATGGCTTGGGAAGCCCCTAAACGTTTCCAGTGAAAACAAGGACCTTTGGATGCCATAGTGAAGCTTATTGATGTTTGACTGGCATGTCTGAGTTACCTTGCATGGATCTGGTTGAAGTTGTTTGCTGATCCTCAGGGATACCCGGACGACACATTAAAAGCAATGAAACTAAATCAAACTTAATATTTTTTGTTCTCTCAAAGTTCCCTACCCATATGTCTCTTGTCAATATTTCCACAATACCAGGTCCTTTCTGACATGCAGTGAGGTCTAGGTCTCTGCTCAACAAATGTCTTGTTGGGATATGCATAAACTCCTTCCAAGTTTCCCTAAGCCTTAACTTATCCTTTAGGAAATTATTCAACTGTGGTATTCCAGGAAAGCAAGTTTTCAGTACCAAAAAGCCCCCAAACTTTCACTGGTGGCATGTGGTGTACTGCTGGTGATACTGCAGCACAAATTACTGTGCCACTGAGGCAATTACAGTCTCTTTTCTCTGCTTTTATTCTGCCCTGTCACACATGTGGTAATTGCTTTCTGTACAAGAAGCAAAACCATACACTTGGGTCTCTTCAAAATGCTAACTCTGCTTTTATTTTTTTAACCTCACTGCATGATTTTATTATGTATGTAAGTCCCAGTAGCAACTTGGGAGCTAAGCATTGAATAGCTGGCTTTGGCTGCATACTTTCAGTGTTTAAAAAAATAAAAAATTGCAGAGTAAGTTTATTGGTTAAATTAGGAAGTTTATAGAATTTTTATCAGTAAATAAACATTTTCTTTTCTTTTCTGTTCAGGTATGACTTTGTAGAAGTTGAAGAGCCTAGTGATGGCACTGTTTTAGGGCGCTGGTGTGGTTCCAGTACTGTGCCAAGCAGACAAATCTCCAAAGGAAACCAGATCAGAATAAGATTTGTGTCTGATGAATATTTTCCTTCTGAACCTGGATTCTGCATCCATTATACACTCCTTATGCCAGTAAGTAACATGTTTCAGATCAAAACGTTTCAAGATACAAAATCTTTGAAGTGGTAGCCCAGAAGAATCTTTTAATAGAGTAAGATTAATTACTGTTTATTTCTTAATAATAATAATAGTGTGCAATCTGTCTTCCTGAATTGTACATTTTGTTTCTATTTTTTAACTGAGTGTTCCTTTGGGCTTTTTTAGATGGCTTTGGACTGGGAAGTTGTGAGCTCAGTTGTTTGTGTGGAAAATTCAGTAAAATGTTTGCATTCTTAATACTGTAGTGTGGAAAAAAAAGAATTCCAGCTTTGAGAAAAAGGCAGATCAGTTTATGAATCAGCAGTGTGATGTTGAAAGAGGACTGGGAACTTACAAAAAAAGAAACTGAAGAGATTAGTGTTTTTATTAGTCAGCTGCTATTAGACATACTCAACCAGATGATTATACCTAGTTCCCAAACAGAAGAGTTCTTGTGATTCTAGATAGTTCTATCATAGAGACAAAGCAGACAATCTATAATATTCATTTTCATTCATTTTTCTTGTACACTGTACTTTAGGCTTCTCTTGAATGTTGCTTAAAACTTGTAAGTCACAGATATTAAACTAGTCATTGTCTAAAATGACTAATTTCACCATCAACTGTTTTCTGTTACTATCTTCATGAAATGAAAGATCTGTGATAGCAAAAAAATGTTTAGAGAATTTTGAGGATGAGATAATGTCCTGAAACATTAAAATGGAGGAAAGCAGGAGCTGACTTGTTTTAAAATAGGTGTTACATATTTAAAGACAGTAAGGAGTATTTTTTGTTAAATTCCTCATAATTCACTTTGAATCTCCTAAGTAGTCTTGTGGTCTGTGGTATTTGGTTGGTGGAAAATATCTCCAAGGTCAATAAAAAATTGATCAAAAGAATCCATGTTGTAACCCCACTGACGTGTGCTGCACTCAGAATGCACTTGGCTGCCTTTATTTTTCTGCTACTTTTGCTCCTTCTCCCCATTGGCAAAATTTCAGTTATTGAGAGGAATGTATTTATCATGCTGATGATGGTGTCACTGTAGTGTAGTGGGGGTGGGGTGTTTGT